>JADDOH010004772.1:0-121618 GCA_016648135.1 Agrypnia vestita | reverse complement strand
TTTTGTGTCTATTGTGTTCATCCAACTTTGGGTTGCTTCTCTAGTTTAAGTAACTCTGCTTCTTTTCATTTGCCAGAATCTTTTTGTTTTCGCAGAACCATGTTTTGTCGTTTCTGACTCCATGTATGTTAACTTTTATTTTTCCAAAAACTTCAGATGCTGCATTACAAATCTTTTCCTTTAGCTTGTTCCAAGCACTGACAACGTCATCTTCTATTTCAGTTGGATTCGAGTTTATCTTTGTATTTATCCTATTTACATATAAATATTGTATGCTTTCATTTACGAGAGATTCTATATTGTACTTTTCTTTGAGTTTTGGTGGTTTTCAGACTTTTGGTTTCCAAAAAAGTATTTTGGCAAGTATATTAGGTGATGGTCAGTTCCGATGTCAGCGGATGTTAATGCCCGCACGTCTAGAATATTTGTCGGATGGATTGATGTGTTTGTCACAACAAAATCGATCATGGATTTGTCCTCTTGCGTTAATCAACGTGTGCTTATGCTGCTTTTTATATTTAAAATATTTATTATTTAAGCGCAGTTCATTTCTAGCACAGAAGTCTATAAATGATTCACCATTTTCATTTAAAATGTTTTTGTTGAAACGTTGTTTGATTGCATTGATAACATGATTACCAATTCTCGCATTGGGGTCTCCTAATATTATCTTTCTCCGAGTCTGTGGAGTATCGTCTAGCTTTGTTTGTAGTTTATCATGAAAGTCAAATGTATTTTATCAAAAACAATGTCACATATATATAATTGATATTAAACTACTGTATAAGTTTATGCGAGTTACGTGATATATTTGAAGTAGGTAGGTTCTTTAAACACGTAATTTGACGTAAAATAACCATTTAGTTATAATAATGAGTAATAAATAAATATGTTTGAGGTTTGATCACATGTGTATTAAATAATATAAAAATATTTTTATTTTAACTAATATAACCATGATAAATCAACATTTTTATTAAAAGCACTGATTTTACTGTTTCCTTTATTAAATTAATCATTTCTTTGTAGTATTATGCAAAAATACAAAAATTCGTATGAATTTTGAATATAAATGAGGTATCTTTTTATTTATGTAGATATCTGGAGCAGATATCTGAGGGGGAGATAATATTAGAGCAAATTAATATTCAGTAAGTCAGAGGTTAAATTTTATATTTTAAATCCCTAGAGGGCAATAAATCGAGGCAAGGAGCCACTGTCCTGATCCGTGCTTAGGAAGTTAATGTAAGGACTCCGCTGATAGAATAAAAAATATCATATTTCACGCACTTGCCAAAATGTTTTTTTCGAAAATGTGTAATAATTGTTATTGGGTGTATTTCATTTGATTTCAGGTTAATTTTTGTAATCAAAATATAAATAGAATATCCTCATGTTTGTTGCAATTTTTTTTTATATGCACCTAATACTTAAGCCCAAATTTCTATTTTATATAAGTCGCTAAATGGCACCAAAATAAGCAAAGTATTTTTGAAGCAGACATATTATATTGCCGTGGGATCATGCCTGTGGGAGGCAAATGTGGTGAATGTTAATTTCCACCATCAATACAAACATTGAAAACTCATTAGCGCCGAACAAATTTCAACACTTTTCAAAAACAGATAGAATTCTAAGAAGTAATACAAATAAGGTATTACCAAATTATTATAATTAAATTTACTTTGCTCTGAATTATCGGCTTTAAATGACATGCTTTCACGATCGTGTAAGAGCGACACTTCAGTGACAAGTCACCTCCCCTGAAGAACAATGTGATCTGTTTGAAACGTCGGGAATACAACGGTCCTTCTCAGGACATACCGAGGTTATTAATAATGACCAGTTGATATAAGTAATTAATTCTCGCTAATTTATTAGTTTACCTAGGTTATTTGTATAAATAAATAACTGGTTATTGTAAACACATTTCCAACCAAACTTTGGACAGCGCTTAAATCACAATAAAATGACACAACTAAAATCACTGAACACGAGTTTAACTGGAGATCTATTCTGTAAATTGCACAAAATCTCGCACTTCTCGAATCTTCTACTTGTATCTATGAATTCTGATTTACATCGTTTGTATCGCTCAGATCATTATCGAAAGGTTGTCACACGACGGTAAGTACTTTATCGCTGCTTTACATCCTCACTGAAATCGTCAGACGCTGTAAGTCTGACTTTAACTGTAACCTCACCACTTAGACTGTCAAAATTTTACTGATGTACGCAGCGGATCTGTCGCCCCTTAAATTAAGAATGTCATTTCACGTGTGATCGAAAAGTTTTGATTTATTTACCACCAGCAATATCTAATTCACTGTCAAACGTGCACAGTTTCCTTGGTTGCAAAATATTTATTTTCATTTATATAATCCTATGACAATATTTATTACAGTAGATAGATCAAAAAACAAAAAATTAATTTACAAAAAAATCCTCAGAGAAGCCACTTCAGGATTGAAAGTATCATTTCTAGACATTTTCTTCAACATATTTTGTATAAGCAGGAAGGAAACTATTTTTAGCAAAACTTCAATAGACGTCTTCACTCATGCGTGTCATCAGACGTATAATGTTACCATGTTACCGCCCCTGAAGTCTCTTGAACCATTAAGCACAGCTTGTATTCCACTTGAACCGATGACACCTGAGCCAATGAAGAGTTATGTTACAAATTGTAGGCACGGAAGATCCTCCTTATCCACCTGTAATATCGTTCATTGATTGATTATATCCTCGTTTATTATACCAGTTACTTATATTATGTAATTTACAGTCACAAAAGTGATGGAATAAATTATGTACTAATTTAGAAAAACAATTATTTGTATAAAACAAATTATCGAATTTTCACAAACACGAAGCTTTTTATACGGGAAATATACACAAAGTCTTTATACTCGATCACAAGGCTTATGTCCTCTATGTATATTATTATAGAAAAAAAAACACTTATACATAATTAATTAAAAATGGATGATTTTATAACACATCAAATTGATAACATGATGAATATCTCTGAATATATATCTATAAATGCTGATGATTGTAATGAAATTTTAAAAGAATTCCAAATACATTCTCAATATTGCATTTAAATATAAAAAGCATCCAAAAAAAATTTTTGACGAATTTTTTGCTAACTCAAATCTGTTAAATTCAAACCCGGACTTTATAGTGTTAACAGGCCCACATAGCTACTCACGACATTCAAGAAAAATATGTCATACCAAATTATACATACCATGTGACAACAAGAATTATCCAGCTAAAGTGATCATTTTACACAATGCAAAGTTTACACAATACTCACTCCAGACAAGCAAATTAGTCCTATTTTCATAGCACAAGCGTTTAGCTTAATTTAAAAATAGTAAGAATAATGATGTGACACGAATTCTATGTTCGCATCTCTATTTAAAAAAAAAAAAAAAAAATTCAACGATTTCACGCATCTATTATACGCAGAAAAACCATATATTATCAAATTTTTGGTACATGTATCTGAATAGAACTTATTTACATTCTTATATACTTACAGAAATTTAAACCGGAATATTTTTGTAAATATTTAATCACTTTACTTGCCTGTGTATTTCGCACGCGTTCTTGTGATTGATCAAGGAATCACTATTTACATAAAATATTTTGTATTTCCTTTTTTTAACGCGTAAACATTAAAATGATTAATAAATAAATTAATTTTATTAAGACTTACAAAGTTTGAAAATCAACTCTACAAATAACTTAATTACTCCACTCTCTCCAGACAACGAGCGGTTGGATATATAATTCTACCCAGTCAGTTTCCAGTTCTATACAATCTAGCTCCATTGCTAAATGGAGATTATAATGAGAAGTAGGGATGCGCATATTAATCGACAGATTAATGAATTATTAGCCAATGTATTCATTCTCAATAAATTTAATTTCTCTTACACTTACATCTTTCTGAAACATCATTTCTACTAACAGCATCATTAGCTAAGATAACTATGCCAACCAATTGGATAATGACAAAAAAAAAATTGACTTCTTGCTTTAAATCTAAGTACTGCAGAGAGCAGCTGGTCGCAATATTGAAAAAAAAATTATCTGATCAATAATGTCAGTTTTGTGTTGGATGTTCAACTTAAGATAACACGCCGTGACCTTAGAACTTCAAGAAAATTAATTAATTACCAAAATGTGTAATTATTGTTTTCAATAAAATTATGTAACAATGTAGCGACTTCTGAGATTAATACGAAATACCTGTCGCTACTCGAGAAAATTTATCTGGAATCAATAAAACTATTTTTATTGTAAATAAATTTTTAATAACAACTTCACTTAATTTATATTCCCATATACTCCCATCCTATTTGAGGATGGCCCCGTTAAAAGCCGCAACAACCGTAGAACTAGTATGAGAAAAATGTATGAATGTGACCGAAGCAGTGTGCCAGGATAGAATAGTGTGGCGTTCAATCCTCACTGCCTACCCCTGCGGGGAAACGGCGTGATGGTTAGTTAGTTAGTTAGTTAGTTACTCCCATCCTTTTTTTCTTTTATCTTTATCCTACATCCCACTCTGCCCTTCCCACTCATTCTCAACATATATATTGAAACTATAAACTATTTCGTATTGTCATACTTTGCTAATATCATTAATAATATATCTTAAGTGTTAAGTTTATAATTGCCATATTTTTTTTTATCTCTTGCATATTAATTAAAGATTGGCTGTAACTTTTCCTAAAAAAAAAATTAAACAAATTTAATCTCAATTTTGCTTTTATATATTATGTACATAAACAATTATTAAACATTTAATTATGGATTTTGCTGTATTTGCTACCAAATAATGGACATTTCTGCTTTTACTATTTACTTTATTGGATATTGTTCTTTTTGCTATGATGTTTCTGTCTAAAATCGACATAAACACTCATTTTAGTATGAAGCGGCCATTTTGTCACGTTACGTCGTTAAGGATTGATTTTATTTGAAGTGTATGTTGCTGCCTTTGCGTTTAATAATAACTAAGAAACATGATTTTCGTAGGGATAGAGCATTTTTTCCTAGGAAATCTCCAATTCAATAGTAACATTCTAAATTAGTTATCTTCGGTGACTGCATTCAAAACATTTCTTTTTATATTTTTTGAATATTGCTGCCTTTGCTTTTATACTCCTCAAATTAGCGTCATCACAACCGCAAGGGACTTCTGAGATTATTTACAGTAATAGGTAGAGTAATACGAAGCCGGGCAGTCGCAAGATTCAGCTGGTAAAATTTCGGCTCGAGGCGTTGCAGGAATGATGGCAATGTTTGCCGCCAACTCAGAGACCGCAACCGGATGCTTAATGGCTGAAGTAATTTGCTTTCCCGGCAACTTTTATCCTACGAGGGTACGTAAAAATACCCCCACAAGTTGCGCCACTGATGCAAATGCAGCGCCTTACAGCTTTCCGTTGCGCGATTTCGCTCTAGCGCGTTATTTTTAATTTGTTTCATTCATTTATTTATTTAATGCACTTTATTGTTTTACGTACATTGCTTACCCGCGCATATGTAGATTTTTATCAATCTGTGTATTTTGCCCACCTAACCTAACCTAACCTAACCTAACCTTAACATATAGACATAGATATGTCGTCCCGGACTTTTTTATAGAAATGTTTGAGTTCTAAAACTTCTTTAAGTATTTAAATATCTCTTACCGTTAAGGCAGCGTTCATAAAAAACGCATCGCTCGACCATTTTTTCGTCGACTTTAGTTGTGAAATAGGTCACCACGAAAAGCCCTTTTCTTTTAACGGGATAATATGTAATCTATGCCTATTCTGAAGGTTCATTCTAAATATTGGTGAAAGAATTTTTGAAATCGGATGAGTAGTTTCGCTAATTACTTCTTACATGTAAACTTACCAACTTTACCTCTTTATATATTAAAATAGAAAAGGGTAAGACATTACAATATTAAGTAATAATACAAACTACAGCAGGTGCTGGTAGTATTGAGTATAGGAATAATAATATCCTTGAGGGCGGAGGGCAGACCCACCCCTTACTCAGAACCATTTTATAAGCAAAAGCTCAGGCGCGTGCAGTGGGAACATGACTTGCAGCATGACTTTTTTGTAAACATATATTTTGAAAAAAAAATAGAAATTAAATATATATGCGACAGATTATTATGTTATATCAAAATATGAATACAATGATAATAATTGTGATAGAAATCTTACGAAATATATGTTGTGTTCCTATTTTTTTTTCAAATAATTGGAAACGTAAAAGTCATGCTGCGATGTTCCCACTGCACGCCCCTGCAAAAGCTCGTATATCGATCCCGCTCATTCGCCGTCTGATTGATATTTTTTGATGCTAAAAGCAACCGTGCGACCTATCATTGTAAAAAACAACTGGCCGAACGGCTGCCATCCAAAATTTATCCCCATAGTCCCGGCGGTTCACTTCTTTATTTCTTTAAAATACAATAAGGTACACATTTAAATGTAAATACATAATAATAAATTAATAAAAGCATTATGCACTCGACTCGAGGAAGATGCAAATCTGTGAAAGAAATGCATTATGGCCGCCTCTGCTGTACCAAATTGTACCTGTACCAAAACGGTACCAACTGTACCAAAACGTACGAAATTGACCAAAATATACTATTGTGTGATTGTAGATTCAAAACTAACATTTACAAAATATGTTGAATATGTTGTGAAGAAAATTGCAAATAAAAAGTCTTTACTCGGAACGATTAGAGCAGATATCCAAAAATAAAAATATGTTAATATTTAATACAATGATTCTCCTGCATAGGTATTGATTAATGTCCCAGAATATTTATAAACAACGAAAGAATTCAAAGGAAACTGCAAATAGTATAAAATTAATAAGGCAATGCATATTTGAATAGCCATAATATATTTTAATAGCTTGTTGGTGTAATGGTCATGACACTCGCCCAGTGATGTGGTAGTCGGCGGTTCGAGCCCCATTACAGGGTACCAGCAAGTTTGTTCTATTTTCAGAGCACAAGCGTTTGGCTTATTTTGAAAATAGTAAGAATGTTGATGCGACACGTATTCCGTGTTTGCATCGCTATTTAAAAAAATATATATTTTATATTGAAATGTGATAGAAGAACATAATTTTATTTCAAATGAACTAAAATTATATAATGAGAAAAAATATAATGTTTTGGTGCAAAATTATTTTATAATTTTATTTGTATATATAGTTTGATTATTGCTTAAATACTTCAATAACATAATAAACCTCAATAATGATTCTCTTTCATACAAAACAAGAAGGCGGGATAATCAAAGACTATGGAATTATAACACACATAATTCATTAAACATTTTTTAATAACAGGTATTCATTATAAAAAACTGCATTTTTAATTAACCCTATAAAAATTAAACGCGTCAGTTAATAATGGCCAGAAAGGCGAAACAATCGTTCATTTATTTTGGATAAATTATATTTTAGACGATATTACTATTAAGGCAGCAGCGATATTCATCTGCTTAAATGAGATAATATGGAAGAATAAACACATACTGACAGATAGCAAGGCCCGAATCTACAAAACCCGTAACAGACCTTTTATGACATACGGTTAGGACCGAAAACCTTCTTCAGATGAGAGTATTGCGCACTATAACAGGGAAATCTCTCAGGTTCAGGATTAGAAACTCTGAAATAAGAGAAATCTGTCAGACAGAAGATATCATGAGATGAGGCAAGAAGAGAAGGCGGTTCAGAAGAGACCGCGTGGATAAGTTGGATAATACAAGAATTCCCCATGTGATCACCCACAACATACCCATGGGACATCACATGCCAGGAAGACCGGCAAAAGGTGAAAGGATAGATATCTGGTGCTACACTTCTCAAGAGGACGGCTTACGCTCGGTAACAGATCTACGATCTGGAACAAAAGGGGAAGGAAGAATATTATAGAACCAAAAAGTCTTATTTTATTTTTAAAACATTGATTATAAATACTTCAAAATTGTTAAATGTACAAAGGATCCAAAATCCTCGACGACCTACCAAAGATAATACAAAATTTTGTCAAAAAGGAATTCAAATTACTGTGCAAAAAGTTATAAAAAACTTTAAATAACTATTGTTATATGCTACTTTATGTTTTTTGATATAAAATCAATTTTTAATCATGTGTTAAGGATATGTAATATGGAACTTAGTAAACGTTTAAAATAAAAATAAATTAAGATATATCTTATAACGTTAAGCAATCTCTATGGAGCTTCATCGACAGTCATCGAGAGGAAGACCAAAGAACTCCCGGATGACCTAATGCTCCAAAATATTAGAGAAACGGCCTGGATGAAAACGATACCCAGAACCGAAGAAGACATAACATGAGAACGAGACGAACCGAATCTATCCCCAAGATCTAACCTCAAGAACCCCAACAGCCTATCTATGCAATGAGTTGGAACAGTAAGAGGAAGAATAAGAACCTCTCTATTTCAAGGAACAAGTCAGACTAATTTAGCCTCGAAAATTATCATTGCACCACAAGCGTATATTGCAAATCCCAAGGATAGCTCACAGAACGAATAGATCTCTTTTACAAGTAATAAATACTGAGCAACTTCTATCTTTGTCGATGTATCTGCCGAAGTCAGGAATCGAGGTAAATGGTGTTGAATAATTTTGGCTGTTATGTCGAATTCTAGCAAATAGGCGAGCTACCTTGGACGTGATAGCTCCTTTTTTGAATACCAGTTATGGCCCATCAAACCATCCAAGATGCGCTTGTCTTCCGTTGAATCTTTGCGCGATATGTACCAAGACAGCTTTCTGCAGAAAACAACCTTAAATTTGTTCAAACCATTAACAAGTTGAATTTTGAGGTACTGTAAAATCCTTCCTTTAGCTCATACCTTGCACCTTTCAATTTTCATCCGTTTGGACTGCTCAAGAATGCTTTGCGATTTTCCACAAATTTAGACTTGCAAGAAGCGTTGGAAAACTGGCTTCGTGACCAAAAAAAAACCATCTTGGAGGCAATAGCAAGCTTATGGACCGCTGAACCAAGTGCATTGACAAGTGGAGTGACTGTGTAAAAAAATGAAATACGTATTTCAACATGGTGTAAAGTAAACGGCCTAGAACTTAACACAAATAAATGTAAAATAATGTCATTCTATAGATCAAAAACGCCTATTTCTTTTGACTACAAAATAGAAAATATAAAATTGGATGTAGTTAAGTCTATCAAGGAACTCGGAGTTATTCTGGACTATAAACTTACATTTAATGAACAAATAGATTATATGGTAAATAAATCTTTAAAACTCTTAGGCTTTGTCAACAGAATGTCTTCTGATTTCACAAATACTCACACGGTCAAAACTCTTTACTGTTCACTTGTCCGTCCTATCTTAGAATATGCCTCTGTGATTTGGTCTCCCTTCTATACAAACCAATCAAGTCACATCGAAGCCGTGCAACATCGTTTCTTAAGAAAAGTCGCGTGGAAGGTGGGCTTGGATAGGGAGACTACTCGCACAGTGAAATTGAGTCAATGTTAAAAATTTATAACCTCCAAAAACGTAGAGAATACACTGATTTAATCACCATATTCAAAATATTAAACGGCCACACTGATGTGCCTTCTTTACTGGGCCAAATAAAATTCAATATCCCTTCCCGTAGACTCGGAAATAATGAACTGTTGTTCCTTAGCCATCATAGAACCAATTATGGATTTCATGCTCCCATGTCACGGTTATGTCGTCTTATAAATTCAAGACAGGATCTGTACTTCTTTGGTGTAAGTCTGTCCAGATTTAAACAATCTCTGATTAGATAGTCCAGACCTTGTCTCCATCTTGTTAGTAATTTTCATTTGTCTTTGCCTTTGTATTTAAATTGCTATAATTTTTATTCTGATGTATTATATATTGTTCATTTTATGTATTATATTTTATTGGACTATGGCCGTTAATATCAATAAATAAATAATTAAATAAATGTACTTCATTTTTCTACACAGGACTTTACACGCAAATAAAGGATTTATCCCTACCATTGTGCAACTAAATTTTAGAACAAAACGTTCTTATTTTTGACTCACCCTCTCATCTTAAATTAATAAATTGAAGGTAAATCTGTACGGAGCTTTCCTTTATGTACATATATATTATAAAGTATTTATGTCTTGGCCATACCTACCTTACTCACTAAGAACACGATATTATGTGAATATATGAAGCATTTTATACACATATCCATTATACAAAGATGACACTATCGTTATTTACAGCGTAATTCAATAAAAGGCTACATTTTACACATATTGTATACTTTTTATCTATTTCCCTTATTATTTTAGATAATCATTGACATTTCAATCAGTATTCCAACACTTATTATTTTAGTTAATCATTGACATTTCAATCAGTATTCCAACACTTCACCGCAAAGCTTGCCAGCTATTGGTTGTTCGATTTAATACAAGTATAAGTGGATTGTAATACACCTTCAATTATTAATCGTTCCCAAAACTTCCCGACCGCTGCTCCCGATTCTGCGTGCAACCTGCTTTACCAACATATTTGGCCCTGAGGCGTTCATAATTAATAAATTGATACAAGTCTTTGGTAAATTTAACACAGAACGGTATATTTACATGGCAATTTATTATTTATGAATATATTAATGGGTAGGGATAATACGACACTTCATGAATTCATTTCAACTTCCACTTAAACATAAAAAATAATGTTTGCAACTTTTTATCATCTATATTGGCATCTATATTTATATGGCGGACCAGGTCTTGCACTTACAATCTAGTTACGTTGGAATAAATATTATCATTATTATTAAAATTATTGTTTGTGGTAATACCTAAATTTGCAGCCTTCTATACAGTCTGATATAAGCCTGCTCTCTATAGTTTTTAATACTTACATGTTGAATACTGTAATTACTATTGATTAAAAGTAACTTCGTACTTTAAAAGGTGTTCTGTTAATTAACCACGTTCTGTTACCAATTAATAATTAAAAACACAACAATTATTATTATTTATTCTAATTAATTTGCAAACCCTATTTAGTTTTACATAAGATACAGGCCCTTCATTATTTTTTAAAACGAAAAAATTAAAATATTGATCTTTTATAAATTTCGTTCACTACAAGCGATCGCGTTTTAATCGATGAACCACTATAAATTAATATTTAATATTTGTAATTTAAATAGAACAGATTTTATGAATACGTTACTTTAAATTAACTATTTCACCGTACATACTGTAACGAGGCTAAAAATAATCACGCACTCATGTCAAGTGACAGTTGTTTGAAATGATCACAATACTACCGAAGATTCCAGAATGGTCTAGCATAATCTACGGCTTACGAAAAACATCTACAAAAGTCTGGAAACCACGAGGAAGTTCTCGTAAACAATGGAAATGCCTAGAATGCTCGATATTAGCCGATATAAATAGGACCGTGCGCGGGAATAAGAGTGAGTTTTTGTGGTTGACAGCGGCGCGAAGGCGAAGCGAAGCGAACATAGCCGCGAGTTGCGGAGGCCAGGCTCGTCAGGCTGGCCAAGCGAGCGGTAATTCAACAGCGAAATTCTGAAAAGTTCTTACGTAGCGAAACGAAATTAATAAGTGCGAAAATTGGATGAAATATTCTAGTGAATTAAGTTTTAAAGAGCATATAAAGTGTCTATTTACGAGAGACAAATTTGTGAAACAGTTTAATTTAAGGAATAGCGTTACATTTAATAGTGATAAGTGACCTTGTACCTTTAAATAATTAATTATTCAGTAATCAACAAATCCCAGCGTTTTCATTAATTTCTCCTGCAACCACGACAGGTAACAATATTAATATCATCTGCTATGCTGACGATGCCGCAATTGTAGCTGAATCCGACGATAACTTACAAAGGCAACTGTACGAGTTCTACCAAGCGGCAAAGAAATACAATATGACCATCTCTATTAATAAGACTAAGAGCCCTTAAAGCATCTAAGGAGATTCAAGCAGTCATCAAAAGCATTCCATCGTTAGACATCTGGGATAATTAATTCTGAGATAATTAAAGTTCTTGATAATTTCAATATCTGGAGGCATATCCACTCTCGAGAGCTGATTATGTTTTCAGCCTTATTTTTTCGTATTTCTTTACTAATTATTAATCCTGTTACTTTCCAGAACAACGCGAACCGTGTAAATGGAGGGATCACTTATCTACGTGCACGTGGGGGTAGAAATAGCCGACTAACGTAACTGGCGGTGATGTAAATGCAGTATTTATTACAGCCCCGCACCAGAGCAGAGCGAAATAGCCTTCTTTATCGGTCGCATAATTCAGCAATAATGGCGGTAATTATACATTTTTTCTACTTTTTGAGGTTGCGTGGTTTTGCACATCCAACGTGAAACGAGAAATCAATAGGCGTGGCTAACGCTATAAACTAACTGTAATTAACATTTTGTGCAATTAATTATGAGCTAAAATTTCGTTGTTTTCTCATTGTTTTATTTGAGAGCATACAAATCGTATTATACCAAATTTTGCAACGCAATCTTTTAATATTTTTTTATATATGTATTAAATATTAGGTCCTTACGTATGAAATTGGCGTTTTGCCATACTGGCAAATTTGATCTCAAATATCTTCTCTTTGGTTAGGAATTCCAAATCCAAATTTATACAGCTATTTACTCGTGTATTTGTGTTTTGAAAATTATAATTCATTTGTTTTTTCCTCAATTGTTTTTTTCTTTGCGTCACTCAGTTTACAAAATGAAAAACTTGAAATATCGCGTTATTTACGAGTACGAGTTCCACCGTGGCACCAGTGCTGCAGAAACGGCTCGAAGGATTAATGATGTGTATGGCGACGGTGCCGCAAAAGAAAACACAGTGCGTTTTTGGTTCCAACGTTTTCGTTCTGGAAATTTCGACCTGCAGAACAAGCCCCGTGGACGGCCGGAGACCAAAGTTGATAATGAAGAATTGAAGGCTATTGTGGAAGCGGATCCATCGCAAACCACATCCGAGTTAGCTGCAGGCTGCGGTGTTAGTGATAAAACTGTTTTAATCCACTTGAAGCAAATTGGTAAGGTGAAAAAGCTTGAAAGGTGGGTACCTCACGAATTGAGTGAAGCAAATCAACAAACGGGCGTTGACTGCTGCGTTGCATTACTCAACCGGCACAATACTGAAGGGATTTTAAATCGAATCATCACCTGTGATGAAAAGTGGATCCTGTACGATAATCGAAAGCTCATCGCAATGGCTGAACCCTGCCGAACCAGCCAAACCATGCCCCAAGCGAAAATTGACTCCAAAAAAGTTACTTGTGAGCATTTGGTGGACTAGTGCTGGTGTCGTTCACTACAGCTTTCTTAAATCTGGCCAGACGATTACGGCAGATGTCTATTGTCAGCAACTGCAAACCATGATGGAAAAGCTAGCTGCTAAACAACCGAGGCTGGTTAATCGCTCTAGGCCACTGCTGCTTCATGATAACGCTAGACCACACACTGCACAACAGACGGCTACCAAATTAGAGGAGCTTCAATTGGAATGTCTAAGACATCCACCGTACTCTCCGGACCTTGCCCCAACAGATTACCATTTTTTTCGAAATTTGGATAACTTCTTGCAAAGGAAAAAATTCAACTCCGATGGGGCAGTCCAAACCGCCTTCAAAGATTTTATTGATTCCCGTCCGAATGGTTTTTTTAGTAAAGGGATCGATGAACTACCTATGAGATGGCAAAAGTGCATAGATAGCAATGGTATATACTTTGATTAAATAAATATATTATAATAAAAAAAAATCGGCTTTATGCTCCTCCCATACTAAACGCCAATTTCATATGTAAGGACCTAATATTTATAGAACTAGAAATATTTATACAGAACTAAATATTTTACAGAACTTATTCAAATTGTATTTTTTTATTTTTTTTTTAATCACAACACGTATGTGCATAAAATTGACGATATGTCTTCATGTTCCACAAAATCTACACCTTTAAATCGATTACAACTAAATTATGCATAGCTATTTTTAGGATCCTATTCCTATGTTCCAAATTTTACTCAGTCACACTCTAGGATTCTTTGAAAAATATATTCTCCCTTACCCACGCTCCCGTAGAACTCAACTTCTCTGGTCTTGGACAAAATTTTGTAAACATGATAAATCCTCGCTGACGTCATGCACGGATTGCTCGTCAAATGATACCAACCACATGTAAACTTTTCAAAATATGCCAAAATATCTCTGAATACACTTTGGTTTGAAAGAATTGTAATGTAAAATTTTCCAAATTTTTTATTGACCTAAGAATAAAAAAAATCTAAAATTTTTGAACATTCTGAAAGCTAGTACGTAGAAGCTCCAGCGTTACGTCCCTAAACTTTCTTCCCGTATCTTTTCTTTCCATACAAACTAGCGAAAGAAGCAGATTTAACAACCATTTATTAGCCTTGGTTTTGTGATTCTCCTTTTGTGTTCACAAATAAGTTGCATTTACACAGAAATAAACATTCCACTCTTCGTTTCTGAAGGTATAAAGTAATGCTTTACATTTTTTTATTTTATTTTGAATCGAGCGAATGGTTAATGATGTGGGTGAGTTATATATTATTTCGGTGATTGGCTGAATGGAAAGGATTGCATATAGAACATTAATTACCAAACACATTTCTAAACATAAAACCAACCGAAGGAAGGGAAAGGTAAAGTGATGATGGGAAGGAGATGAACTGACAATGTCCAAAATGACGCATCTGTTTTAGGAATCTAGAACTGGATAGAAATGGCTCGAATTATGGAACAATTGATTTTAATGAAGAACGGATAGAAACAGACCTTATATACTAATTAAAATAAATTATAAAAATCAAGACTCACCAAAGGGGAAAAACTAATAGTGATAATGATGATGATGGTGATGTGATTAGATATACAATCGATGACGATTATGAGTGAAAATAAGTATTTTTTAATTTTAACAAAGAACGGATACCACAGACTTTAATTACTAAATAAGATAAATTATAGAAGTCTCACAGAGACGAAGCTATTTACATGAGAAACGTGTATGAAAGTTTTTTTCAGATTCGGAAACATTTTTTTTATTTATTTAATAAATGGTATATATTAAATTCTTATATTATAACTTGTTACATTGACATTTACTTTTTTTGAGCTTTTTTATTCATGTAGACCTCATCAGTAAAGAGAACTCTTGTGTCTGACTAGGGAGCCCCTTCTTATTCTGTAAATAATATTAGCGTGGGAATTATATCTACTTAATGCATAAATTATCGGTTCATACCCAAGTTGAGTATAGGTACGTGTGTACTAAGTTTCACCAAAAATTATTAATCATATTAAAGTAAGCCGTTTGGTGTAATTCTGTGCAAAACTTCACATGAGACAATATTCCTAAGTGCTCCAAAACACTTTAATACAGCCACATGTTATTTAATTTTTTGTAAAATTGGGAAGACCTCAGTGGTTTGGTCATGCGTAGGGAATGACTGAATAACAAGCACCAAAGTCCGTGCTGAATTCAAGACCGACAGGACAAAAAGCTGAGACAGGCCAAACGCCAATATCCTTATAGGCATATCTGCCTTGGAGATATGGTTACAAGGACACATCTTCAAGGATTGAAGAGAGCTAGCACAAGACCGAGATTAGTGGAGGAAGAATTGAGGCCAAAACCCATCACGGGTTGCAGAGCCAACAGTGATAATAATGACTCTTTGTTTTAACCATCTGCCAGTAAAATGAAGCAATTCTACTATCTGTGAGCTGAAGTAACAAAATACTATAATATTCTAATCAATATATATATATATATATATATATATAAAAACGTGTTTCCCTACCCGCCAAGTTTTCTCCACAACCAGCCGGTGGTTATGGTGGTGGATAACCCTTGGTGTCACATCAAGAATATCCGAGTTTGGTGGGGGTGGCTGAGCGTGGGTGGGAGTAGGTGACGAAAATCTGCCTTCTAGCACATTGTTGTGTTATGGGAAGGCCGCAAATGCTTCACATTTTTTCAAAATAGGCGCGCCGAATGTATCGGTGAGTCTAGAAAATTCCAGAAAAACCTGCTCAAGAAATTTCTGGATGGAGAAGGTTCTAGAAAATTCTCGAAAGTTCTATAAGGCTCTAAACTGAGTGACGGAATGTGTCGGTGTGTCTAGAAGGTTCCTGTACACTCAATAAATTTCTTGAAAGTTCTGGAAGGAGAATGTTCTGGAAGGTTCGCGAAAGTTCTATGACGATCCAAACAGTGTACTAAAATCTACGCGTGCGAAGCCGCGCGGGCACAGCTAGTATATTATAAGATAATTATCTCTTTGGAAGTCAAGGTCATTCGGGAAAGTCAAGTACGTTCGGTCAAGGAAATCAGGTTCATTCAACACTATACCGATCGATCGTAATGTATTATAAAAATATTGTTACGGGATCGCGGCTATGAAAAACAAATAAAACACTCACTCAATTAACACTAAAATCAATTAAAATTTTATTTTGTAGTCAAAAAGTCACTGGGCACAGTCTTTATTAGAGCACACTAAATGTCGCTTCAACATTTAGCACACTTATTATTCAATTCCTTAATTCGCACTAATTATCTCTAGTCACTCGTCCGTGCAACACTTTTTATCAGCTGTTTCAATCGCATCGATCACTTCTGAGAATATTCCGTTCAATTTCGCACCTCAAAACTTCACCCAAATATTTTCCACTCGGTTAAATACAATCTGACTTGACTGCTTTGCTGGTTTTATCGTTGGTAATGTCGAACTCATCAAACATCAAATAATGACGTCCGGCGCGGCACTCGTTTCATCTTTTTATACAAAACGTGTTGGTTTTCGAATGTTCGAGGCCGTTTTACACATTTCGGGTATTTTCTTGACATTTCCAGTGTTTACATGTCCCAGTCGATTCGAGTGTTGTGAAGAGTTCGAGAGAGTTCATGCGTGATTTCTTCCGATTCTATCAACCCGACACAATGTGGCAATTTGATCAATATACCTTTTTTATATATATTCTCAACGCAACCGTAACTGGGTTGTTTGACAAATGACCGCCTTCATATTGTTATTTGGACAGATGCGAGATGAAATATATTTGAGTAGAGTAACCTAATCTCCGGTTCTCTGTCATTCGCTAAAAGCGGGAGAATATCTACCAACGGAATTTTCGCAAGAGTTATCGCAATCGAATAAGGTTTTTATTACCAGGGATTTGATTTAAAATTTGAATTATATCAATCATTTGTATATTTTTTATTTCGCGTATTACCTACAGGCCCAATAACTCAAAGCACATAGATTTGCTACGACGTATTTATTTATTGATGATAAATAATTCTACGTTATCCACGTCCCTGTGGTATAGCGACAAATTACCTGGAATTATTTGGAAAGGTAATAAAAAAATTGTAGAGGTATACAATAAGGTGGAAAAGCAATCTTATATATGGGGTGCAATGTGTTCCGTGACCATGTATATATTTTTTAGTGAAAATATTGAGTTATAACACAGCGGCATTGCTGACCAGGCAACTGCATTCTTCAGGTTAGATTTAACTCTGCAATTCTATAAAAACTTTCATTGATATATTTTCAAATAATAATATATTCTATCCCTATAGTCAGGGACAATCCAAGTATTAAATAACGCTTAAATGCCAAAACTTTCTATAAGCAAACAGTCGGTAATTACTTCGCAAAGTGCCTCATTTACATGTGTTTACGTATTTAAGGTTGGAAAATTCACCTACCATATTCACCACATACTTTTGATAAAAAAGACATTTTGGACTTAAAAGTTTTTCATGTGTGTAACTTGAATGTAAAAACAAACATGTATCCAAAAACACTGACATGGATAGATATTTCATTTCGCTTTCGATGACTCTTTCTAGGATGACTCTCAGTAAGAAACTGAGAAGCAGTTTAGTATGCAGAAGCAGGAGAAACACCAAGATGCTCAGTCATAAGCCTATCAACTGAAAGAGAGAGACGTTGTGATACAACCCGAAATAATTAGCACGGCATATATTCTACAAAATCAAAAAAAACTGTACATTACTATAATTTCTACAATACAATTCTTTGACTATTTATTTCATATATTACGCATTTAGTTAAGTATGCACGTTCATGCCAAATTACCAATAATGTTTGAAATGGGTTAAGATTAATTTTTCATAAAAGGTATGCTCAGCTTCTCCCAGTCGCAAAATCTGTCCCATGCGTACACTTATCAAGAAATTGAAATACTTATACGAGTATGCCTTTCGCACTGTACGATGTTCTGAATACACGCTTTACTCGAACAGACGTGTGCTAATCACGAAAATGGGAAAAACACGAAGCGTACTTGAATGTATACTGATTTGATTGTCTTGCTGAATACAAGGGTAAAAATCTCCAAGAGCTAATGTTGAATAACCAAGTCTCTAAAGATATATAGGTATGTATTGGAAATTTAGGACCAAAAAAAATATTACTCATTATAAAGACAGAGGGGAAAATTCTCAATGAACTATTTTCTCTGCAACCTGGGGTTTTAAATAAATTTTAAATTTTACCTAGGATTATTAAGTATATGATAGCGTTGATGATGATGAGTAATTTATTAATTTTTACACTTCCATAGACCACTACATTATAATATATTAATATATAATGTCAATAGTCTATAAAACTTTCTATTAAAGACCTGTTTTATTAATCAAGATTGTAAAGCGAAAATCTTATTGTCTGAAGCAGCAAATTGTGCACTCTTGCGTCATAAAATTTGTTTGTATATATTATTTTGATAGGAATTTCTAGATCGACGCGACTATTATCATTTCGCTACGTAATTTCTATCATCGGCTAAGGTCCTTACAGATTTAACTGTCAAATAAATCAAGAAACTAGAATACTTAGGGTTACAATATTTTTGGATTTTTCATTTTACTGCCTTATAGAAAAACAAAACAAATTGTTTATCTGCGTAGAATTTCAAAGAACACATCGAGAAAATATATTTGAATATATCGAGACTCGCCACGAAAAATAAAATTGTGTTAACTTGATTTGACATTTAAAATGTTTGATTATGAATAAAACACTGTTTTGTCTGTACTTAAGTTGATTTACATTGTATCAATAAACTCAAAAAGAATTTTATAGACGACTATACATTTTGAAACTACAAAGTAAACGCCGCGCCTATTCTAGTGATGACTTTTATTTGTTTCGTTATTTTTTCTTTCTTGTGGGTATTATAATATTTTTGATGCAGTTTGCAATGAAAAACAAAGAAATTGACATTTACACATAGAAATTCAAGTTTAAAAAAGTAGTATAAAATAAAAATAAATATTACATATAGTTAATCCCTAAATTCTACAAAATGAACCTAGTTTGGCTTTGGGTTTGGTTCATTCCAGAATTGTATCCCGCATTTATCGTTTACTCTTGAATGAGGGAATGAACTTGAATGGGGGTCTAAAAAACCATTCCAATATTGTGTAGAACCTTCATCTTACTACACGCACACCACCCCTACTAAACATCCACTCCTCGTAAAACATACGTACGAAACGGTGCCCTTATCTGAGTAATCTGCGAGTGAATATTTCACACACGACTTAAATATTAGAAGCTTTTGTGTAATTGTACATTCCACTAATTGTTCATGTATATTCCACAATAATCATGAGAGTTGCCATTCCACGGAATTAACTTGCCAGCAATATTAATGGGGAAATATATTACGGGGACTTTATCGCTTTTGTCCTGGCAACAATGGCGACGAACTTAGTGGGCACGAAAACGTACTTAATATAATGGCAATCGAAATAAAGTGATTTTTTTATTCACTTAATCCATATTTTCTTCGTTTATATTAAAATAGAAAAATTGTGTGTCAATAAATATTAGGTTGTTCCCTAATAATTATCGAAATTATTGGATTTCAACCATGAACTTCATTGAGAAATAACTTTCTATTATATATGTTTTTAATTAAAGTGATTATGTGAACAGTTTATTTGATTCTAGAATCATGTAGAGTGATCAATAGAATTCAATTATGGGTTACCAATTATAATTACCTAACATTGTTTAAGAATCTCATAACTAAACGTTCTAAGAACGTTATTTTGCCCGTAGAGTTATTTATTTATTTATTTAATGCCCTTATGGGCTTTTACAAAATATAAAATAAAATAAATCACATGAGACAGATATGCAGTTAAAAAGATTCAAGTACCTACATATTGATTTGTGTAAATTTATATTGTAGTTAAAATCATCACAAATCAAAGTTTTAATCATTAAATGTAATTTATATTTACCACAAGTGGAAACAGAAACAAACACGTATAATTGTGCGCTATTAAAATGATTGCTGATATCAAAGTTGAGAAAAGTTTTTACGAATGTATTACAAAATCAACACTGCAACCATTTACGACTGTCCAAAAGTTGAATATATTATAAAATGACACTGGGGTAACTTTATTCATAAACATTTGTTCGTGGAGCACAGAGCTACCCTCCGAGTTGCATCTATAAATAGCCACCTTCTCAGACCACTACCCCGGTGTATATTTTAACCTTCATTTAAATGTAAATAGTACATCTTGAAAATTATTGTATACAACGTAATGATACATGAAGTATAGAGATGAAATAATGACTTACTACTGTGTTCAAATGAAGTATGGAATTTAGTGAAGATATTAAGAGGGATTCACGCGCACTTGGGATTTTTTTCGCCCGCAAAAAGCATTAGTCACTACCAGTCAGCCTCCAAATGAAGATGTGAAATTAATCGTTGTACTATCAATCGGTGTAACGACTTGAGCAGCAATATGGTTAACTCTTAAAAGACTGTGCTAAAAAAAAACTTTGGGGACGGTGGAGTAACACAGCGTTACCTGATTAAAAATCGGCATAGTTTTTAATATGTGATAAAATATACATAAATACGATACAGATAAGACTTTTAAAAGGTCCCTTTATATAATTATGTAAGGTAAACATACATATTTGCATTATTTTAGTAAATTATTATAAAAGTATGGCAAATCGAATTTGCGTGCGCTTCCGCCGATGTTTCATCGGCAACTGAATACAACGAAGCGGTCGCCAGCTCGCTTCAGTCGCCTGCACTCCGTCTTTGTCTAACACATGTTACCCGACTTTACCGTACTCTTTCTATATTGTTTTGCTTTCGCCGAAACCCAAGCAACCGCCATCTCTGTCCTACATGAAATGTGTGGTATTGTCGTGCTCTTTCTTGCTCGATTTAACTGCGATGTACAATATTCTGCTCTCTTTTGCACACTGGCCGAAAATACGAGAGTAATGAATAAATATTTTTTAATTAAAAAATCCGTACATTCCTAACAGTTTAATTTAGTAATTTTGGTGTGAAAATGTCTATTCGATGATTACAAAAAATGTGACGTTTTAGTTTTTGTAAATAAGATAGATATTTCATATTTTGTATGACAGGTAGACCTACGTTACATCACCGACACACAGGAGTTAAAAAAAAATCTGACAATTTGTCGATGCCCAACTAGAAACCAATTTCGTGGTCGATTCTAGGAGCATCTCATTGATATAGGAGTGGTGCATCCGCTTCAAAAATGGCCACATATCAGCGGATAGCAAACCGCGTCCCAACAGGCCTTCAACAAGCCTTAATAACAATGCGAGTGTCCAAGTAACTTGTGAAAGAGGTGGGGGTAAGCATCAAATCTGTACAGAGAATGGGACCCCTACCCATGACTGTTTTACGAGCGAAAGCTCCCATTTTGGTCCTGCTCATTGTCGCCTTTTTGACATTTTTAATACTAAAAGTAATACTGTGCCGCTTCACACTGGTCATAAAAACTAGCGCAACACCATTCACTGTACATCACATTACTTTATTACAGGGAAAGATAAGGATATTTCATTAATGAAACAATAAGACACAGAAATACGAAGCAATAGCAAATAGTAAATAAAAAAATCACAATGCTTCGATTTACTTCAGGCTGGGATGGATAGGAACTCGCCGACCCACCGGGTCCCAAAGAATACGTGTGCAAATGGGTCAGATCGATCAAAGGGTGTAGGTTTGTACAGAAAATATATCAGAGGGAGAAGGTGGGGTAAAGAAGGAGAAGAGAAATGTCGTCTATGTTACCCGCCCGGTCCTTATGAATAAATTTACAAATTTTAGGTCAAACAGTATAGATTAGCATAGAAAATATACATCAAGAAGAGGGGGAATGATGAAGTGAGAGGGAAAAATGTCATCTATGATACTTGCCGGTTCATTAAGAATAGGTATGCAAAATTTGTGTCAGATTGGTCAAGCGGTACGCGTTTGCAAGGGATTTGCATCAAAAATATATCAGGGGGAGGGGGGGGGGGGGTGTAAAGAGTGACGTTAAAATGTCACCAGTGATACCCGCCGGGTCCTAACGAATAAGTATACACAATGTGGGTCAAATCGGTCAAACGGTACAGATTTGTATAGAAAATGTGTCAGGGGTTGGGGGAGGGGTAAAGAGGGAGGAGGAAATGTCATCTATGGTACTCGCCGGGCTCTTAAGAATAAGTATACAAAATTTGGGTCAGATCGGTTGAACGGTACAGATTTGCGTATAAAATATATCAGGGGTATGAGGAGGGGTAAAAGGGAGGGGAGAAATGTCACCTTTGTTACTCGCCGGGTCCTAAAGAATAATTAATTGCAAAATTTGGGTCGAATCGGTCAAACGGTGAAGATTTGTAAAGAGAACAGACAGACTGATATTCAATTTTATAGGTAAAGATATTTCTCATAAAATCACGAATTCAGTACATTCTTAATTAGTTATCCTCGATGCCAGCATTAATTTTTTTGAGTTCTATAATTGAATAATTTACTTTTATTAATAGTTCCTAGATATCTATAATAATATCTATAAATATAATGTTGAAATTTTAGCTTACATATGAAAAACCTTTTACGATTTGAAAATATTCATATGAAATTTTCAACCTATGCTTTAAAGCAATAAATGAATATTATGATAAAAAATATTTTATTTACTAAATAATGTAATTATTTCAATACATTGTCCCAGTCAAAGCTCTCCAAAATAATTATGTATGAGTAGGGATGGAAAAATACTCGTATTTAAGCATATTATTAAATTAATGTCATAAATCCGATCAAATGCATTTACAAATAAATATTAATTAACAACCTATGTATTGTCACAGAAAAACATTACATTTATAATTTCAACTTGTTAAATGTTTCTTTGTAGCTTTATTAAATCGAGACATCAAATTATCGTTATTTAAAAATGTATCAAAAAATTTTAATTTGTTTAATTTGGTTAATATTTTAGGATTCAAATAATTCACCGAGCTGAAAGTTGAGAAGTGGCTACAGCAAGAAACAACACAGACGTTACAAGACTATTCAGTATTTCTAGAATGGGGATTAATCAAAATATAATACTTATATTTGGTTTCATACAATAGATTCTGGTTTAGGTATGCTGAGAAGATATCTAAGTAGGTATTAGTATAATCGGCTGTGGTAAAGATGGTAGATTCTTGAGCCACGCTCGCTATCTAGCATTACTTCCTGGAACTATAATATCTGATATTTTCCTGAATAAGGATTTTAGGATTTTGCTCCTGTTTACACGAAAAATTGCAGTTTTAAAATTCTAAATATCATCTAGCTAATCTTGAGTATTATTTGATTTTTTTGTTCAAGACATCAATATTAGCATTTTTTTATAAATTTGGTACATTTCAAGTGGCAAAAGCTTCGCAAGAGTCATCTTCATTAAATTTTGAAAAAAAAAATATTCCTTGCGCTTTAAGTGAAATTCAAACAATTAAGAAGATAAGCGATATCAAATTTTACATTTTTTTTAAAATATTTTTGAGTTATTTTCTATAAAAATTTAGACAAATATGAAAGTAGATTATATCGAATATTAACAATTCATTCACTTTGATACATAATATAACAAATTTCAAATAACTACGGGTGTAATCAACGCTAATTGGTAAAATGTTCAAATCAAAAAACAATTAAAAGATTACAGTTTTATATTCACTTCTTTGTAGACAATTATCGGTGAAAAATATTTTATCATGACCCAGTTACAAATAAAAATACAAACAATTTTTTCGCACACACAAAAACTGCATTAATTCTTTCGGTAAAACTACTCCACTCGGTTCCTCATAAAGGATTGATAATGAACAGTTTGGAAACCGTCGAAATCCTAAAGAAATTTAATTCTGAGCAAACATTTATGAACAACATCACATTTCACCAGATGTCTCCGATCTAGGGATTATGATCCCGGTTCCTGAACGTATTTCTGGTCCCGCAATACCGGAATTGAAAAACCTTTATCCCGGGATTTTCGTTATCGATTTAAATAATTTAACCCATAAAAACAAAATTTTCAATATAAATTTTTTATGCACAAGAAAAAGACCTGAGTGCAAATTTTTTTTTTTTTGATGTCATTCAAACTCATTCAAACTTTTACTGTGTATAGGATGGATGCTTCTAGGAACGACTAATTTTCGCCTTTCCTTCTTTGTCATAATGACGTCGACCCAATTATGATTATTCAGGAACCTATCCTTCCGAGCGCCGTTCGTACTCTACAAATGCTAATTTTTAAATTAAATAAATAAAATTAAACAAAATTAAATAAAAAAAGACAAAAGAGTTACTCTCTTTTTGGAGAGGTACAACGATAAAAAAATTACGTATCAATATACTTTAAATAGACTAGAAAAAAATATTTTATTGCTGTATGTAATATTAAGTAAAAAATATAAAAAATTGAGAGTAAAGTCACCCCTCGTGGAGCAGCTGCTGAAACTATGAAAACTGAATGAAAGTTAATTTAATTCTGAAGTGCATCACATCCGAACGTTTATTTTTAGCACACTCGAAAGCGGTACTTGTGCTTTGTCGATTGCAATATTTTTATATAAAATTTTCCTATGCGTCACAGAACAGCATACAAAAATATAAAAAAACCTGTAAAACAAACGCCATTCCATTGACACGCAATTCGGAACAATAATTTCCTGTAGACCTGACGCGCACTATTGCTCGCTATGTGTAGGAGGTTGTTACATCTCGCTACGATTTTTTAACCGAATTATTAAAAAAAACAGAACATTTCGATTTTAGGTAGATATCAAAAAAACTGGGGGGGTAAAAAAATATAAAATAGGAAAAAGATGGCGCCTCTAACTATTATTCGAACGTAATACTCGGTTTTTGAATTTTATTCAAAATATTCAAACAAAAAAAGGGTTTTATTATTGTCACGCCGCGAGAAAGAAACTCAGGCAAATTTGCAACATACAAAAAAAAGAAATCTGGATTTTGCACCTTTTGTTGTTCCTGCATTCATATTTTCGATCTTTTTCTCAAACACACATGTTCAATTGCAAATAAAAAAGAGTATAAAAAAGAAAATAAAATTTCGTATTTGAGAAGGGCCCAGCGGGAGAGGGGTAAGAGGGGAGGTCCCAAAAAATAAAATAAAAATCAATTCCAAAGAGGGTTTCAAGAAAAGTTTTTATTTTCTGGATCTTCTGATTTTTTCCCAAAGACGTTGGCGGGCTGAGTCCGTTTGGGGGTACTTGAAATTTTGGCATCGAACTCTAAGTCGATGAGTTTTATTCGCGAAAAACAAAAACAACCAAATGACCGTGCATACCGACAAATTTGTCAAAATACGTTGTCATTGACGTCGAGTCGACGTGCAAAATTTCAGTTTGATTGGATGACGGGAAGGGTGTTAATTTTCATTTCCAAAATATTCCCACACACACGTACGTACGGCGGTGAAACTAACATAAATTTTTTTTAAATGATTATAAAAGAGAATAGCGGCCCGTGCATTCTAAAATTATTTAAGTTGCTCGTGCGCTGTGTACCGGTCTGGCCGCACTCTGTTTCACTCAGTCGAGACGTCAATGATCGTTTGTTTCATTAGTTGTGTCCGCTTCAGCAGGCATAACTTAATATTCTTTTGTAATATTACTGATAAATAAATAGTTATTCTTAATAAATGAAGATTTGACTGAATATATTATTTTTTATTATTTATATATTTTCATATGATTTTTATGAAATGTTTTTTTATTTTATTTAATTGTGACATCGATTATTGAAAAATATACAATCTTGATAACCATTCCTTCCACGAGCTTCGAAACAGAAAGAGCATTTTTTGCTGCGCCTTACATTGTTCGTAAACTGAAAAGCCGTCTCAAAGATTCGAGTTTCGATAACCTTCTCAGACTGAAAACATATTTCCAAAATTCTAAAAAATAAGACACCGAAACCTTATAAATATCCTGTTGGTTATTTTTAATACAAAATGTGCCATGTCAAAGGTCCCTACGTACTATCAAATCTGCGAAAATTTGATTTTTGTTTTACTGTCTTAAACCATCAAATTTACACTTTATTTTCGGACAGTGTTAAAAATGGTTAAATTTTCCATTATATTTGCTGTTTTGAAAAGATTTTTTTTTTATATTTGCACAAGTTGCCTTATAGTACTGCACTAGTAATAATACTACTACAACAATTTATCTATATTTATTAACTAATTCAATATTAACTAACTAACTAACTAACCATCACGCCGTTTCCCCGCAGGGGTAGGCAGAGAGGATTGAACGCCACACTCTTCTATCCTGGCACACCACTTTTGCTTCGGCCACATTCATACATCTTCTCACACACGTTCTACGGCTGTTGCGGCTTTTAACAGGGCCATCCTCAAATACTTGTAGTACCTGATCGTGCCAGGTCTTTCGCGGATGCCCTCTATTCCTGTTGCCTTCAACACTCGCCTCATATATTTTCTTAACCATCCTTTCCTCGTTCATACGCTCCACATTACCGAACCATCTCAGCACTCCTTTCTTTATTCTATCTACCACACTACAGCCAGCATTGCATTCACTTCTAATTTGTTCATTCCTCACTCTATCGACCAAAGATTTTCCACACAAGCGTCTTAGTGACCGCATTTCCACCGCATTCAGTCTACTTTCATTCCTCTTTTGCCAATTCCAGGCTTCACTTCCATACATAAGGGTTGGCACTAGAACCGCTAGTCTTGCGTTCTATCTAATATATATTTATTAGTGCCAAAATTTAAATAAATAAGTTGTATTGCCTTTAAACTGCGTATTTTGATTTATTCTTATTTCCTAGTCACTTATAGCTAATCCCGGGATTGGCCTTTCTTAATCCCGCCATCCCGGGATTGGATAAAGGCTCCGGGATTATAATCTCTACTCCTATCTTGACTGTGTTTCCTCTCATGACCAAACAAACCCTCCCTAGACGCGACCCGCTGCCCTATTCGAATAAGTTGACTAAAATTCTGTAATTATGTCAGTTATTATTAAGCCTGATGATAGGATGGACTGTTCCTCTCGAAAATATAATAAAAGGGGTCAGCTGTTTGTTGCACGGGTTAAGGATTAAGTTGAAAATAAATTTGTGGGCGGAAACAAAGGTTTGATTCGAACGGTTTAGATTTGCATCGAAAATATAACAAGGGGAGAAGAAGAGGTAAAAGGGGAGGGAGGAAATGTCACCTTTATTACCCGCCGGGTCCTAAAGAATAAGTTTACAAATTGGAGTCCAATCGGTCGAACGGAATAGATTTGCATCGAAAATATATCAGGAAGAGGGGAAGGGGTAAAAAGTAAAAGGGAGGGGGGAAATGTATCAAATGTTACCCGCTGATTTCTTAAAAATAAGTTTCCAAATTTTGAGTCCGATCGGTCAAACTGTACAGATTTGCATCGAAAATATATCAGGGGAGCGGAAGGGATAAAAGAAAAGGGAAAATGTCGCATATGTTGCCCGACGAGTCCTTAAGAATAAGAGTCCGATCGGTCAAACGATTGATGTGCATCGAAAATGGATCGGGGGAAGGGGAAGGGGTAGAAGAATAGGGGGGAAATGTTGCCTATGTTTCCCGCCGGGTCCTAAAGCATAAGTATGTAAAGTTTGAATCAAATCGGATGAACGGTATAGATTTGTATAGAGAACAGACAGACAATCATTGAGTTTTATAGGTATAGGTATAAATAAATACAGTTCAACGTGTGTGTATTAGATAGTTAAATTTAGTCCTAATTAAAATAATTATTTGTGTTCTTCAACTTTGTAAGTATCATTCAACTGTTCATTTTTAGTGTACTAATCTTGCCCTTCCAGGTCTGATAAAGTGAAACAACGCAATAAAATCTTACTCACTGGATCGGGTCATTTATTTCACTGAGTTAACTCAAAAGTAGACACAATTCAAGTATTGAACTCGATTACACGCCATGTCATGGGCCTCTGGCGGCCACTGGGCGCGTTACATGTGTGTTTTGCTTTAGTTTAAAATGCGCCCCGGCTAGAACGCGTTTCGCCGGGCCGACCACAGATGGGGGCAGGCATTCGTAATTCATTTAACACAATCCTCTTAATCTCTTCGTTGCAGTGGAAGCAAACACTAGATTAAAATAAATATTGACGAACGCCAGTTTATTTTCACATCGATCACAAAATTAATGAAATAAATTAAACTTCACTTAATTGTGATTGGAAATAAAAATGAAATAATAAAAAAACCCTCGCGAAATCCGATGGACGTAAAATGCGAGCACTTTAAACCGTGGAGAGGAACGATTGAATGGAATAATTTGTCGAGTGGCAATCATAACTTCGCAACTCGCAATGGACGCGACGCAAAAATGAATCAAGCAGACGCTTCAGCGTGTTTTTTTTAACTAGATCGAATCGTGTTACAACACTGCAACAGAGAAAAAATGGCGCGCACGCTTTTTGTACCCACGCTGGGTTATCTTTCCACGCGAATAACCACTGAAATATTCATTTATTTCGCGGCACTCTTTTTGCAAATGCACAAAATCGAATGGCGCACATGTTTCCTAGATTTTCCCGACCTTTCGATAAAATAAATTGCAACGGACGAGAATTTTTCACACGCATCCAGATGCGAGTAATTATTTTACATCTGCGCAAAAGTGTTATTCAATGTGAAGCGGAAAATGCATAAAAGGATGACGGCGCAGTGCATGTCGAAGAGTGAAAGTATTTCACTCACATATTGAGTCCGTGGAACAACGAGTTACCAAACTGTGATATTGAGTTTAACATTTTTCAATACCTATTTTTTTATTTCTTTGGTGGTGCTGGGTACATCGGACTTTTTTCAAGTTAATAATTAATTTAGAATAAAAAAATCGCAGGCAAAAGATTGTAACGATATTGGCCTATTCAAATAGACATTGCTGAAAAATTATACGAAAATATCTATCTGCTAAAGTTTATAATAAAGAGAAGCTTCACAAACCGTTAAATACTCTATAATTAAATATTTGCCGGATAAGTAAGTGCGGACGAGCTTTATTATTTCTGCACGCGGGCGTGTAAAGCAGGCTTTATGTTATTTTGTTTAACGAGATTGTCCAATCACAGACGCGGGCCGTGAGCACCGAATCTGGCCAGTCAGGAACGTGGATCCGCGGAACGAATTCGGCGAATCAGAGGCTTTCTGAGTTAGACTTTGACTTTTACACGCTAGTTGGAATCAAAGATGGCGCGAGATAGGGACTATTTTTAGGCGTTACAAATTAGAAAGCGGCACTTGAGTTTTCAGCTTGAAGGTCGGCGGAGGCTTTGTCGAGGAGAGTCAGTAAGGAAGATAATTTGGCTGGATCGAGGAAAAAGCCAGAGGTTGATAATAATTCAAAGAGAATTGGAACAGTGAACAGCTAAGCATTTTCAATATTATTTATTTCTATTGCCTTTTTCGTGTATTCAATTTAGAACTTTCTGGATCGTAACAATTATTGATACATGTTGTGGATTGTTTTGTTACGTATTTTGGGCCTAGGGATAATTATTACTATACGCGCTTCAGATTCAATATACAAATCGTAATATGGCGACTGTGATAGTTATTCAAATTATTGCATAACGCTTATGAAATATATAATTCTGTCGCTGTTCTTATGAAAAATCATTTAAATTTGATATTCATATATTACCAAAGATATAAAGGCTTTAAAATGGAATACTTTATTGACGAAGGGTGTTTCGTGTTTGTTCGTGGGTTTTAAAATTCAGTATAATTATGTATATTCAATGTCGCGAGGTTCGGAATGTGCGAGAGGTTCTTCAGGGCGGATGTATTCTTATGCTAACGAATGCTTTGTTATCTATACTGGCGATTGAATACGCGGATTTCTATATGATTTGTGTAGATCGTGCGAGGAGTTTCTTACTAATAATATATTTTAAAAATGCTTCTGGATTTTATATTTGTTTTATTAAAACATGATTGTGTGGTTTATTTGAACTCGTTACATGTTTTTATTGCGTCATTGGGCAACCGTTCTAAACACAATTTGTTCCTATCAAGTTCTTATAAAACGTATTTCGAATTGTACATGTTGTATAGAGATAGTTAATTTAGATGCGGCCGGTCTTCAGCTGGGGAACACATTTATGGTTTCTATTGCGGTTAATTATTTTATTATCGGCCTGTATTCGAAGGCGCTGTGTTGTTTCAATTAATACGAGAATTTAATTATGTGTTTTGATATCACGATTGTAAGCGTGATATAAATTCAAATCGTACAAGGAGTTTCTTACTAATAATATATTTTAAAAATGCATCTGGATTTTATATTTATTTTATTAAAACATGAATGTGTGGTTTATTTGAACTCGTTACATGTTTGTATTGCGTATCATTAGGCAATCGTTGAAAACACGATTTGTTCCTATCAAGTTCTTATAAAGACGTGTTTCGAATTGTATATATTCCTTAATTACAGTGGTCCCGTTAGACCAGGAGATATGTTTCAAGAGTGAGATTCGTGTTCATTTTATGAGATTAGTTAATATTGTAAAAAGAAAAAAAAAAATAGTTTTAATTATAATGGCATTTTTCTTTCCACGCATAAGTGTGTCTTTACGCGCGCTCTATCAAGGATCATTTGGTGTTCGCACGGTCTATATAAATCACGTATTGATTCAAAAACAAGAGAGTTAAAATATCTATTTAAAGTCTTGTAGTGGACAAGCGGTAATGGCTTACGCGGTCCGGTTGGAATCGCGCTCGGCAGAGTATATAATAAACCGGTTCTTAATAGTAGCGACGATAGGCATTTGACCTTGATATTGATGATATTGAGTATACACGCGCCATATACATCTTATAGATATTATAAGTGATAGTTACCATGGGTAATTAAGCAATCTTTTAAAGAAACGGTGTGTTAGGAAATATTTCCTTTTAAATATTGAAGGTATATAACGTGAAGGTTGATAATTCTAGAACATCTTGTATGCCTTGAAGAAAAAATAAGTTTTCTATAATTTTAGGTACTTTGAAAAATCTTCTGACGGGATAGTAGTGACATCTGTGCGAGTTTCACTTCAGGGATTTTTATATTATATGCGCGCGGTTGTAGTTCGGGACAGATAAAATCTTTTTTGGACATGTTACATTTCGAAAGTTGGATTCCTTTCCGGTTTAGAACTAGTTCCAAATAATGTTTGACACGGTATAGAGAGATCGGTTCCGGCTCCTTCGTCGCCTCTAGTTTTACAGGCGGTTATGATTTGAATCACTTCATTCTCCTTCGTTATACCTATCTTTGGCATGTTTGATCATTTTTAGTTTCAACTTCAACTTCGGCTCGACTTCAGCTGAACTTCAATTTAAAATTTATTTGAATTACGATTTACGATTTACGATTTACGATTTACGATTTACGATTTACGATTTGATTTACGATTTACGATCTACAATTTACAATCTTGGTTATTTCATGATGTATATTACGGACTTATATTCGATGCATGCATGATGTGAAGTTGTAACCGCATGTATGCATGTACACATGTACATGCGTGTGTGTTTGTATGTATGTATTTGTCACCCTTCTTCGTTTTCTTTTGCCTCGCGAAAAATCTTTGTTTCTTTAGGGAGTAGTAACATTAGCCCATGCTTTCGAAACGGTATCGTCAAGCGTCTTTTACAATTCCTAGATTAGTGACTACATAAGAATTATAAGCAGGACGTTTAGAGAGGGCTGTAAAAGGTTTAGACCTGGGGTAAGGTTATGATATATATGTCTATTGAGGTTGATGATATCGCGATGTACTTCATATAAGAACCGTTTCTTCGACGCTTACGTATCGGGTCAAGTACATTGAATTATTTTGCAAATAGTCGGAATTCGGATAATCCTGTCAACGTGGTGAAAGGCGAAGCGTTGTAATCTGCAGGACGGTTATGTGAGCTAGCTTTGGACTTACATATTTTCTGGCGGATAGCGGATGTTCGGTTGGTTGGACATGGGAATAGAGTCTTATAGACAGGGGGAAGGATGTTAGGTTCGTACAATTGTGGTGCCAGCAGTTTTAGTATTTTATCAACAGAGAGGGGAGATGCGGGTGCGTGTTCACTATGGGAACAATAGAGTAATGAAGATTCAAATTGTCGATTACCTTTTTTTCAACAATTAGGTACGTGGCGCGCTACTTTAATGGATGTGCATCGTCTTTAGATATCTCCTTTGAGAGTTAGTCGTGTAGTTAGTTGAGAACAATCATAATAGGAGTATACCTTTTGCTGATACGCGATCTGCAGTTATTATAGGGGGATACGATTTTACAAACTAATCTTTGGAAGATTTTGGATGCGTGCCACATATAGCTTTGGGGAAGGGGGTAATAGCGAAGCATCATCATCAATTTTAAGTACCCGTGTACAGGGGGATATTGAGATCAATGTGTGGTTATAAATACTAGGAATCCGGTTGTTTGGCTCACACGAATGAGATGAACATGAAGAAAGTTTAACACAATTCTGGAAGTTTGAAAACTTCGCGGTTCGCGTTCATTGGAGAAGTTTGCAGTTAGCGTTTGCTCGGTTGAATTTGTTTGTATAGTGACCTTGTCGTCGTGTATATTCGGGTATTGGTGCTAGTCAGAAGGTGTTAGGGGAAGTATACGCCGGGGGAAGTGCTACAATGTAACGAGCTGGTGAGCACTAGGGATGTACCATCTATAAAGGGGAACGGGGAGTGACGGAGCGGGGGAAGTGGTGTCTCTTTTGATCTGTTGAAAGCGGAATGGGGTCGAGTAATTGACAGGCACAACGATGGGACGTTCGATTGATAATGGGAATTCGGATCTTCCCAATCAGTTGAATAAAATAGATGCAGTCACCTTTTCTTTCGATTTCTCATATTTATGTTAACCGAGCACTTTAGAAAAAAAAAAAAAAAACAGTTGTAGTTGGGAACAAGGCGTCTTCATCACTGCGTGAACACGTGCGTTTGGGATCGTCGGGATTGCTAAACTACTTCTTTATTACGGGGAGTAGATTATTGTAGTAAGGCGTGCTATTTTAATAACTTGCGGCGAACGCGTTTTGAGAGAGGAAGTGTGGATAAAACGGAGGGGGAATTTTCCTAACCACTAGATAGATCACGACTGGCCAATTTTGAAAATATAAATTCTTAACAAAAAAAAAATAATATTAGCTTTCATGTAAATATACTTCCGAAGTTCTAAGTTCGACTTAAGTTTTTATCTCGTAGCTTAAAGCATAAAGTGTGTGCTTAAAGTCACAAAAGTTGTAATAAGGCTCGATGCGGTAGCTTAAAGTCTCAAGCTTTGGGCTTTTCGTAAAACTTATATTATTGAACTTTATAGATAGGTATTTAGCTTATAAGTGTGCAGGTAGGTACGTTACAAGATGACGGAGGCACCACTAAAATTGTAGCGTACGTCTATAATTCATGTTTTTGTTTTATTTATTAATATATTAAATTTTTATTTATTGTTGTTAGGTATGTAAGTACATTATAAAAGACAACATTTATTAACACTTTATTTTATACAGTTTTTCGAGGTTAAAACATCATTTCTACTATTACCTTTGGTATTTTTAAATGTGAATTTAACTCCGAAAAATTAAACGCTATATTTTTTCCATATTTTTCAGTTTTTTAGTATGAAAAAGATATTTTTTAAAGATTATTGGAGAAATTGGAACAAAAAACAATTAAAAAATGTATGTGAATGCTTTGAATAACTAAAATAAAAAAACTTGTTTTGAATAAATGATTTGAGATGACTTCATTTGTTTCTTGAGGGATCATAAAATAAAAAATCCAAATCACGTAAAGCGTAAAATATGATTTTTCGAAGCAACAAAAGCTCTTGAACCGTACGCCCTGTGTGAAATTTACATTGTTGTGTTTATTTGTAATTCTTTCAACGCAACTATTTTTAGTTTGTAACAATAGCAACCTTAATAATAAGGAGAGGCATCTCTTCAACATAGTTAATAATGCCAAATATATCGGAGCAAATACAAGGAAAATGGATTTAATATCAAGATAAACCTAATCTAACAAATGTCTGAATGCCCAAAATAAAACTTTTAATTTAAAAACGTAAATGTAAGTCTAAAATCCAAAATAATTCTCAAACGAGATGAACTCTTCAGTACCGATACGTGGGCTCAAACCCTATCAGAAGAAAGTATTCTTCATAATTAATCTTAAACTTTCTTAATAATTGCAATAACGTAATGACGACAATGTACGAGTATATACCTAAAATTTGTTTTCGGTTCTTAATTCACTATCTGTGCCTTGCGTTTTTCAAATTTTATTTATTTCATCCCAATTTTTTCTAGCACTATGAACTTCTACCATTTTGTTTTTAGTTTGTGACTTCTAGGGTATTATGCCGTGTTTATTACGACCTTTCTGGCCAACGTTTCGGATCCCGTTGCAGGGTCCATCATCAGGGCTGATGTGCTTTCACCCTGCAATGAGATCCGAAACGTCGGCCAGAAGGTCGTAATAACACGGCATAATACCCCAGAAGTCACAAACCGGAAGATTCTGAGTGGCCGTGAAAACCTAAGAACATTATTTTCCACGATTTTTAGTCTCCAAATCTCGAAAAAATTTTAAAGAGGTTTTCAATTCAAGAATTCTAATTCAAAATTCAAGAGTTGATGAATAAAACAAATTATAAATATGGTAGGTGCAGAGGTCCGGACCCCAGCTTAATCAAAATATGGAGTGGCTCTCGAGCTTTTTGACTTGCCTGCGATGAGAATAAAGCCAGATATTTACTATGGAATAGACAGCATTTACAATAACGTACAATACCCATTGCCACAAAAGGGGTGTCAAGGCTTTGTCCTGAACTCGCTGGACAATGGCACAACGTTGTGAAATGATTCAAGCATTTCAAAAATTTTCTTGTTACATCGCCAGGTCCATGAAAATATATAAAGATGCTTTAAATGGCAAAATTACTATTACAACAGCTAACATTTTCCCATTTGATATGAAAATCAATTTCGCAGAATAAAATGCCTTGAATTTATAAAATAGAAAGGGTACTTATATCATCTTTATTTTAAAAGCTACTTAACACACCACATATTACTACACCACTACTACTACTAGTTGGGAAAATCACAATGATTTATTTTGACTTAATTGAGAATCAAACCCTCAACCCCCGGTAGAAGAACCCAGCGTCAGACTTACTGGACTCCGAAGGCCGTCAATTATGCCTTAGAGATACGAAATACTAAATATTTATAAATAAATGTGGTTCTCCTGAGCCAAACCCAAACCGACACTAAAATTCTATGTCATTTTTATGAATATTATTTCTTTTTCTTTCTCAAATGCTTTAACATGACAATAATCGTAACATCACAAAAATACCTAAGCTTAAGTAAATAACGTAGATGTATTGAGATGTCACCAGAAATTGAATCTAGAACCCGGAAATACTTAGTAGAGAACGTAAAGCCAAACTTCAGATATATAAAATATATTATAATATATTTACATAGATTTACAAAGATTTACAAATAAAATAGAACATCATTCTTCCGCATTCATATTTGTGAAGTTGTAATTTTTCAGAACGAAGTTCTGTGAATTTTTTTTTTTTAAATCAAATTAATTAATCAATTCGACAGACATACAGAAAAATCTAATTCACGAAAAAATATTAGGTTACTACTGGGATTCGAACCCATGTCACCTCCTTTCCGGGGCCGGTGCTCTGACTACTAAGCTTTAGCAACCCTCTATGTTTCCGTGAATATATCGACCTTATATGTAGTTCTTATTTTTATTAATTGATTAATTTTTATTTTTGTCCATAGAGCAATCCACTTCTTTTTTTTTTGTTACGGTAGTTAATTCTGGCATCCATCTAGCGGTGGCATTGCAAAGTAATTTCAACTACACCGGCCCCGGAAAGGAGGTGACCTGGGTTCGAATCCCAGTAGTAACCTAATATTTTTTCGTATATTAGATTTTTTTGTATGTCTTTCTAATTGATTAATTAATTTGATTTAAAAAAAAAAATTCTTCCCGTTTGAGTTTTTTAGGAAATTCTGCCGTGCTTCTATTACCTTTCTGACGTTTGGATCCCATCATCAGGGCTGATGTTTTCATCTTCAGCCAGAAAGTTCGTAGAAACATAGCGGAATATCCCATAAAACTCTAACAAGAAGATTGCCCTGAAAACCCAAGTTCATTTTTTGAAACATGTTATTAGTTAAAAAAGTAAAGTACTTTCATTTTCCAACATTAAACGCCTAAATCTTGTTTTCTGATCCCGGCGCCTGCGCCCGCCTGTTGGTGATTGGCGTGACGCCAAGTGGCTCCGATTAACTGAAGCAGCGGAATTAAGTGGAACTTTGTATTACTGAGGCATCGGATATTAGCGAATCAAAATCTCGAATGAGTGTAGAAAATTTTGAAGGATTTAGAAACAAAACCCCTCATTTTCTATTTATGAAATATGTAGAGGTGGATGGGCCCTTCGGTTTAGGATGAGTTGAATCGGTGTTGATGATGTAAAGTCACGATGGTTTTACAGAATTTATTGAATTGCCAAAGTAAAAGTTATAAAGAATACAGTAGGTACAGAGGTTACAAGTGAAAGCGTGACGTTCGAAGGTATGACGGCGAGGGCTTCCGCTATACGAGCCGTTCACTGGGGAAGTGCGATAGTCTGCTCTGGAGACTACCGTTTTTATAGTTGTTGTAGACAAAGGACTCGGTGTATTATGACTTCGTCTTACTCGGCCGCTCGTGTGGGTAATATTTAGTCTGGTCAGTAATGTGAGTTTATTCGCCCTTAATACCCTGTAGAAATTTTCGCCTTTGTCCTCGTTCGTTGCCCTCGCTTCCATTGTCGTTCTTTCCCGAATTCAGCGTTCTGATTTCGACCGTTGTACCGAGAGCGACGGCCTTTCGTGTTTATGTGCTGATGTACTCGGTACCTCCTTACTCGTGTATATGCATGCGTCTTTGACCGCCACAAATATAAGGATGAAGCCTTTGATCACTACTGTCCAATCTCCGGAGATTTGCTTAAAATATTTTTTTATATGCCCTACGATCAGTTAATTACGAACGACATTTACATTATTCCGCTGTTTACTGAGCAGTGAGCCAGCAGTCAATAGATGGCTAGAAAATAGAGCTTAGTGAGAATTTCTTCAGCTCAATGCATGCATCGCAATCGCGTGTGCGGTTTACAAACACGAAATTAAGGGAAGTTTGAAAGGGCAGCCTCTTATTGGAATACTCTCTGCAGGCGATGAGCATAATTGTGGTTTTAGCTGGGAATTTCTCTTGCTCTTCTCCTATGGCCTAAATTCAAATTTGAATTTATGTGATATTTCGTATATTCTATTCTAATTTCAAATCAAGTTATTAAACATCACATGTGGGGTATAAAAGCAAAGGCAGCATGCATACGTTATACTTACTTTTTATTAAAAATTTATTATACTTATGTCTCATGCTGTATGTATTAGGAAATATAAAAATTATTATATTACCTACTTTAAGAATAAAAAAATGAAATAAAATAAAATAAAATTAGTTATCCTCGACGACTGCATAAAACTTTTTTTGGATGTTGCTGCCTTTGCTTTTATACCCTACATATATAATATTTGCTGATGATAGCATGATTATTGCAAACTGGGAAGACCTTTAAAAATGCTTCAAGATCTGAATTATTTATGGAAACATTAAACAATATATTTAAAAATAATAACTTTGTTTACTTTCACTATTTATATATGGACCAAAAGACGGCTCGAGGAGTAGGGTTGGAAATTATAGCTCGGTGGGTATGTGAACGTGGTCATTAGGCGCAGAAGAGGGGACATAATAGATGGAGTTTGAATATTGACTACATTTTTGTTACTATTAATCGTTGTCTAAAATGTTAAGTTTCTTTCCTTTTTTACATATGTTGTAAAAACAATGACCATTAACTCCCGCATGTTCTGCCATTTCTGAATTAAAACCGGTTTAAAAGTTTTTTCTATACACATCTTAAGAAAATCTATACTTATAAGGAAAGTATAGATTCACGCGTGTATTTTTTAAATGTGCATTTCGGGAATTACCTGCAGTCGTATTCATATTTATTTATTCTGTACTGGAAATTTTAGTGTATACTCATAAAATTATGTGATTTTGAAATCTTGTCATGTCTACTGCCACATCGTTTAAAGAACCTTCTTAATATTGGACTAATTTTCAATAGTGTTCAAATCTAAATTGATTATTTTTAACAATACGGCATAATCCATATACCGTGAAAGTAATCGAAGAGACTTGATTATTTTTCGCTGTCAAAAATTAGAGAAATCATCTTTAAATCAGTACTATGTTGTCATATTGTAAAAAAGTCGATTTGACCAAATTTATAAATCACTTCCTGATGTAAAGCTTCTTGGAACACCAACTTTTTTGTTAATTTTTTGCTTGTGTACGGTTCTTTGACAATAACTGAAGCGAGGGATGTTTCGGGTGTTCAAAGGGATGAAAGCCATCAGCCCGTGAGCCAGCAGCAGATATTGGCCCGTGACAATTTTGCGTTTCAATTTTTCCGTCATTTTTGAAGGATTATCATCAATATTTGAAAATAGTGAGGGCACTGTATGCTTTGGGAGTATCTGAAATGCGTTAATTTAATTAAATACAGAGTTTCATTGAAATTTGAGGAACTGCTCTGAAATGTTTCGGATGATTGTCGATGCCGAATGGTGGTAACACTTACGCATATTGCGATGGTGTTGGTAGAACTGTGGCTTTACAGCTATTAAGTGTCATGTTCCCGTGATCTTAGTATTATCAATTGTACTTAAGTAAGGACTTGATGTCTCTCATTTTCCTATTTACAAGCAAATTGTGTTGATTCTATCCTACTATTCTATGTATTTAAAGTGACGCTTTAGGCCTTGCCATAACTATTTTGAAAAAATTTAAGACGGTAAGTACTCTTGAGTTATTTTAGACAAAATTATAATTATATAGAGCAAACAGTCTTTAAAAAACATTGTTAAAATTGTCTCATTCAGAATGTGTTCAAATTCTGATGATTAAGTGATCCAGTGGTTTTTCTTCTTTTTTAGTACCTACTTTTCCGGTTATCGAAAATTGGGTATCATGCTGGCAATCACTGTATTACTTTATCTTCTTCTTCTCGTGTCTTGTCCATTCAACGGACATTGTCTGTCATGTTGGCTATGCGGACTTTGTTTACTGCGGCTCTGCAGTAGACTGGCCAAACCACTGTCTCACGTTTTTCAGCCATGATGTTCTCCTTCTACCAGGATCCCGATTTCCGGCAATCTTTCCCTGCATTATTATTTATTTTTATTTAATTCTTAAAATAGGTAATATAATAACATTTATATTTTCTAATATATACATTGTAAAAATCAGTATATCAGATTTCTAATCAAAAGTACGTATCACAAACTTTAATAGTTTTTTCTTAAAAATTTTCATATTTTTTTCGTCTCTAATATCCTCTGGCAGACTCACGTACAACTTTATCCCACTGTATATCACAGATGTTTGCGATCTTTTTTTCTTTCTGAATGACAATCTTATTTCATCTTTTTATCTCGTACAATGGTCATGTTCATGTTATTTTTCTTACTAATTCAAATGTATTGTTGTGTCCGTTTACAATTTTGTATATAAATAGAAAAGTACATTAAATTTATTTATGAGATGCAAGATCTTGCACTTCTCTGTATGTCTTATTACATGTCCTAAACATTATTTATATTTAATTTTTATTATATTATTTATTATATATTAAAGTTTTCGGATTTTTATTGTTTCAATAATCTATTTTTCTTTATTCATCCTAACCATAACATCTTCATTCCTAACTCGAACCATCCAGCTTATTTTGAGAATTCTTCTGTAGATCCACATGCTTGCTTGCAGCAGCTTCAAATTGCCGATTATTCATGAATTGACCAGTTGACCAACGTTTCCCATTTTATAATTTTTTTTCTGTGAATTTTTTTTTCCTTGTTTACTTTCAAAGACTTTGCAGCTATGTATTACTTAAATAAATAAATAATCGCTTCATACGAGGGATATAAAATCGAAGGTGGCAATATAAAAAAATGTTTTGAATGCTGTCACCGAGGATTACTTACTTACTTACTTACCATCACGCCATTTCCCCGTGGGGGTAGGCAGAGAGGATAGAGCGCCATACTCTTCTGTCCTGACATACAACTCTCGCCTCATGCACATTCATACATCTTCGCCTGCAAGCTCGCCGGTTGTTGAGGCTTCTAACGGGACCATCTTCCAGTATCTGGTTGATCTGCTCATGCCACGTCTTCCGCGGTCGCCCTCTCTTTCTGGCGCCATCAACACTTACATTATATATCTTTCTTACCATTCTTTCCTCATTCATTAGCTCAACATGCCCAAACCATCTGAGCGACCCTTTTTTAATTCTATTTATTATGCTACGACCAGCTTTACATTAATTCCTAATATCTCCATTCTTTACTCTATCATAAATTGATTTGCCACACATACGTCTGCGGCTAGAACTACTTTATTTCATTCACTTCTAATGGGGGGCTGTGTAAAAATGACACCTTTACAGTTATGAAAAGTATAGAAAAATCGACTTAATGATACATCCTGGTTCGTATGAATCAATTTTCGCCGCTAATATATCTATATTGCATATAAAAACGATAACGTAGCAATATTTTCGTTGCAACTATTGCTTGGTTACGTTGAAAATATTACTTGGCCATTGTTTTGTAGAGATTCTGCACCAAAATTGTACAGACTGCGCTAAATGCCCACCTAGGTATCGCTGGTGACCGCCCGACCAGGAAACACCGGATCCAAAGTGGCATCGCCTAACAATAATCGCCTGATAATGTTCCTGGCGAGTTCAGACTTCAGACCACCATTCCGCGGTGGCACTTATTACAATGTATACAACACGTACTGCACGTGTACATGATGTGGAAAATTATAAATTCAATGTGGTTGTTGTACATCTACAATAAAAAAAAAATTTAACCGCAATAAATGAGGTCATACTTGAAAAAATTGTTAATAAGATCTCCTAAATAAGAAATTTATAACTTAATTGAAAATTTTAAATAATTCTTTGTAACTTGATTTAGATTTAGATAGAATGTAATCGAATTTATTTATTAAGGAATCTTATTAGCTTTTTAACATTATAATGTAAGAGCATAGTGTATATTACATAGACTAATTAAAAAGCTTCACAGATGTTTAAGGCCCAGTGAATTAAGAAGAGAGTTGGATAAGACAATATATATAAGTTAATTAATAAATATTGGTCAGAAAAAAAATATTAAAGCTAAAATAGGAAGCAACTGAATATGAAAAGTATATGAAGAAATCAGTTTATTTATGAGTGTTTTTTGTAATATGGGAATAGTGATGGGGGAAAATGGGTGAGGAGGTAGGAGAGGAGATTAAATGTAGTGATAGGCCAAGTAGATTTAGTGATTATGCATTAATTCCGTAAGTCGAATAGTGCTAAAATGAAGGTGCTATGAGGTGAATTTAATGGTTATAGAACGACAGAGTGTTAGTTAACTTAGTAAAAACCACTACCAGATTTAAGGTCTACCGGTTTCGAGATGTCCCGTCTCTTTGTCAGGACCAACGCTACACTACTATGTTCACAAAACTATACACCACAATCATTGTATTGTTAAACTTTCACCAATCTTTATCACAAGCGTGTTAATCTTGTCAGAGACAAGCATGTACTAACTTGACTACAGAACAATCAGGAATCTGACGGGAGAGAGAGTGAGAGGGGGCGGGATCTAAAGTGGGTGTTATCAAATCTTTTGTTAAAGTTAAATTAAGTAAAGGGAAAATTGAGTTGCTTATTTATTAGAGGTGCTTTATTATTCACCGCTTCCCTAATGTAAAAAATTTCTAAATTATTTAATTTTAAAGCTTTATTTATAAACCGGTATTTAACATTTTCACCCCTGTTTTTGAGTCAAATTTATGATTATTTTCTATGAGGTGGTTTGAAAATTTGGAAAAAATTGTTGTTATTAAGACACCTCATATTTTCTTTGATTCTAGTATTAAAATTGCGAGATGTCCTTCCAATATAATGTGATGGACATGAATTGTCCATTACATTACTTTTATCTTTATTGTTAATAAGTGTTTTTCCTATTTTATTATTAGTATAAAAAGTTGTTTATTTATATATTTATAGGTAAATTTAACTACTTGTCCAATTCTAAAAAATTTTCCAATAATTTTGTGTATTCAAGAACTATAGCAATAATATTGAAAAATATTTTTTTTAATAATTAAGAAAACAAAAAATCACAAGACATCGTTCATTTTGATATTTGACATTTATAAAACACCCTGACGATGGAAAGATTTTTCCGAAACATGTAGGTGTAATAAATGAATATAAGTAGATAAAAACAAATAATAAAATTATTTTTAAACGTAAATCTACATAGTTGCTCAACCAATTAAAAAAGTATATTTTTCCAATACCTAAGATAGTAAAATAAACCTTAAATAATAAAATTTTAGTTAAGTTAGTATATAACACTTGCAGAGATTTTTAATCTAGCGGTTTCGAGTCGCACCCGTCCCTTCATTAGGACAACCACTACACTAGCATGTAAATACCAATACACAAATATTTTCCGTATTCCGTGTATACCGATAAACCCTTTTTGCTCTAAGCGTAGATATACTATGTTAGAAAACGGAATATTTTTACAAAAATCTGAGCTCTATTCTATTTTCTATGAGTTTTCCGAAACCACATATTATTCTTTTATACATATTTTAAAAAGTATTACCTATTTTTGGAGCAGACGGTTTCGCCCAATAAGGCGACCGAATCGCTACGTTAAATCTAGTCTACTGGATTCTCATCACATACGACCCCGTGAGCCATTAATTCCCTATAAACCAGGAATAACACTAAGCCGGCGCCATTTAGTCCTGTAAGTGCACCGCCCGTAGACGCGTCCCACAAAGCATAAAGGAGGGTGAAAGAAGTCATACGTCGCTTTAATGTTGCCCGATGCGGTAACAGTGTCTTAATGCATTTACCACTGTCATATTTTCTCAGTGCACTCAACAGCTCACATCTGGTAACCCGCCACTGCACCGTGCGGTATGTGCACGGCATGCAGGCGGCTCGTCTGCCCATGAAGTTTCCATAAATTTGTCGAACATTGAGCCAAAAATGAAGTTGAAATATTAAAACCGATATTTAGATGAATTGTAAAACTCGCTCCGAACCACAGTGAGTTGTGATATCCTCTCTGGAAGAACTGAAGTGCCTAGTTAACTCCTGTCAAAATATAAAGAAATAACCGCTCTGCTTCAAAACGAGTTGCAAAATCCTCTCCGTGTATTTTCTTATAATCCATTATTTAAATAATATGACGATTGTTTGTAAATAATTATGGTTTGTTTCTTAAATCTATTTTGTCATTAAATATACTAAATATATATATTATAATCAATTATCTAACTAATAATCTAGTATTCTATCTACTATACTTTATTTATTTATTTAATATTCATGGAAGACCAACAGCACAACAAAGAAGCATATAAAACATTGATATAATATAGATGGCCAATTACAGGTCTCCACATTTAGAAGTTTAATGGTATAGTGCGGAAGAAAGATAGTTTTTTTGTGATTGGCTCATAAGCAGTAAAAGACTCCAAAGTGGTTTTTGTAACTTTACGACTCATTTCACTCCGACCACTTCAGTTTCACAATAAAAAATCTTTAGACTTTAATAAATACTAGTCGTACACTCGTGAAAATCACGGTACATAATTATTGCTGAATTTTAAAGATGAAAATTCATAAATAGAAAACGATTGGTTTTTTTAAGTGAATTATCTATAAAGTAATAATCTAAAAATGACAAGACCGTGTGATATGCATTTTTGAATAAAAGCACATCAGCATCATCCCTTTTTGCTCTACAAGCCCTGGTAGGTTTTGTCCTCCTCAAGAATTTTTCACCACTCATCTAGTCTTTTACCAACTATCTTCAGTTCTCTCTCTCTGTTGTATCTAGAAGGCATATATATATTTGGATAAGTTATTACTCCATCTCAGTTTTGGCCTTCCTAGACTAAAGTCACAAGCATGTAAAAGTATATTTCTATGACTCAATTCAATTCCCCGATGATGGTCCAAAGATGATAAAACAACGGTATATATAACCTGTATATGTAGATTCATATTTCTGATTCTTGTCATTTGTGCTCAAACGCTGTAGCATTATTCAGTGAATGTCCATGATTCCATTCCATGTAAATATATAGGCAACACGGTATATCGTATCACTGTCATTTTAAATTCACGTTATATCGAAATATTTTTTTATTTTATTAAACGAACTTTATTTTAATATTTAAGATCACGAGGCGTCACTGGCATCGTGTTCCATTAGTTCGAAGATGTCAGAAATAAAAATATAACTCCCAAGGGTTGAAACTCAGTGGTGTCCGTATACTTATGTCAGGCTGAGAATACTCCTTATATTACATAGATCTATTATTGTAACGAGGGCTTTGTAAGATATGTAATAGAGCACTTTATTGACAATACATCGTCAATTGTCAGGTATTGTAAAGAATTAAAGGTATTTTATTTAGTCGAAAATAGTACTGTGTTTTTATTTACGTAGTCAATCAGCGTCACAAAACAGTTATGAATACAAAATATCGAATTTCTACCATATTTAAAAATGGTTCTATTTCCAATATTGATTGTCCATGTGTATTAATGTTTAACTGGAGAGTTAGAATGAACCCTGAGTAGAAAATAACTAAAAATATATATTGGTCTACTTTAAAATAAAAAAACTTGACTGGGCGAAAAAATATTTTTCAATGAGTTTAAGACTTCTGAATATATTATTTTTAAATTTAACCTTAGAGCGGGCGCGCTGCGTATCAACAGCAGATGCATAGTGTTTGCGCCGTCATTTATAATCTTCGATAGATGTGTATGTGGTTTAGTCTTTTCTTATTGAATTTTAAGATTTAGTTCAAACTGTAGAAACGACTTACCTTGCGATAGAAGGCCGCTTGACACCATGTGGAGAAATCGCGATCCGCCGTCTTCTTTCTTCTGATTATATTGAATTTTTTGTAAGCTCATTTGTGTTATTAAAAATGTAAACGGCTTATTAGATTGTCCTGAAATAAATTCATTAATTATATATCATATGTGTATGTGCAAGGTCTACCAGGCAAAACATTTCCAGACTAGAATACAAATTATATATTAAATGCACCGATAAATAGTAATGAATATATTTATTTACCAGATATGTATTTTCTGATGATTTAAATCATTATAAATGTTCATTGATTGAAAATTTTCTTCCTACAATTTTTTTCATCCTTTTTTAAAAAGAATAGAGATGCGAACACGGAATACGTGTAACATCAATATTCTTACTATTCTCAAACTAAGCCAAAAGCCTGTGGTATGAAAATAGACCTAGAATGGGGCTCGAACCACTCAGCACCAGATCACTAGGTGAGCATTATGACCAAAAAAATACTCAATTTAATTTGTATTTTAAATTCACATTTTAACTTGATTTTTCAATTGTTCGGAGTGCTCTTTTTGTGCCTACATGTTTCTTTTCCCTACGTGTAGTTTTTCATGTTCTGCAATGTAATGATTATAATTATGATCCATTCTCTAATTTCATTTGTCTGATTTGCCTATAATCTTTTTTCCTTTTCCAAAACTTTTGTATTTTCTTATGTAGGTACTTTAGCACGGTTTTATTATTTTATATATTCTGTTAATCAATATTTTCTTTCTCTATAATTTTTTTCTGTGAATTTATTATTCATTAGAAACATGTCCTCATAAGGGCTTTATGACGGTGTATGTTAATAAAATAAAATGATAAATAAAAAATAAAAATAAAATAAGTGATGGCGCCGTTTCACACCAACCTTACTAACCTTTTTTAATAAGTAATTTATATAAGTACCTACATACCTACACTTGCATAAAAACATATTTTTTAAGAGATACAAAAATAACCTGGAAATAATATATGCCGGTAATTACATTGATTCTTGTAAATCTTCCCTTTCAACACAGTTTCAATGAGTATTTTAGCATTTATATACAAAATGCTCTCCCATCTCCCTCTTCGACATAGAGAACCATCATACCAAGGGTACTTTTTACAAGGATGGTTTACTGACAAGTGATTTTCATTATGGTTTTCTTCAGAGCTACTTGTAAAAGGAATATGCGGGCGACTTATTGAATAAACCTGTACTTGTGCCGTTATTATATGCCAGCAAGGGATATTTTTCAAATAAAACTTGGTTGAAACAATCATGTTTATTAAGATCAAATGAACAAAGTATTGTTTTCACGGAGACAGTTTTTTACTGAAAACATGCAAACTTTGAGATCATTTCCCTGATAAGACTCGTAAAATATCACCCATATTGTTTCTCTCGCCGATAGCAGAATTTAACTTGAAACTCTCTGAATCACTTTACTACAGCGTGATATTTTTTATTCTTACGCTGGTTCCCTACATCAGCACTTCCCGCCTCTAGCCGCTGAAGTACACTTGGGCCTCGTATAACACGGTTTTATAAAACACTATTTTATATAACACGGATGAATAAATTGGTATATTTTTTGTACAACACGCTTTGTATAACACGGTTCCAGAAAAATAAATGAATTAAATAATGTTTGATTTGTAGATTGCGTCCATGACAGAACATACCATGAATCATGATGATCTCACTTAGCATGTTGAGATTTGTCAATTTCGTTTCAATTAATCGAAACTTTGAATAAAACTACCACAATTAATGACTCAGAAAGCAGTTGCAGCGAGGTAGCTACATGTTTCACATCAAAAACTATAAATGAGGGCTTGGAATTGGCTATTAAATTAGAAAAAAAAATTATTGAAAAGGATCCTATAATCGAAAGAAGTTCGAAATTCAAGAGGGGATTACAACAGATTTTGGAACCTTATAAGGAAATACGTAATGGTTTATACGCTAAAAGCAGATAATCGCTTATTACCGATTTTTTGAAGGCTCAAAACCCAAGAAATTCAGAGCCCTCCTCTGATGATGGAAACTCACAATTGATGTCGAAAAAGAGTAAAAATTAAGAATTATTCTAAGTGATAGCAATGATGAATGAATGCTGCATTATATTTATTTATTTATATATGGCTTTTTACATGAATAATATGAACATATTAAAAAAGAAGAAAAAAGAGAAGACAATACAAAAAAGAATAATAAAGAAGACTATACAAATATCCATATATAAAATACATGATTACGATTATAATAAATTATATTATATGTGTTATTAAAGTTTTTTTTCAATAAATACGTAAATTTATATATTTTTATTAAAAAAAATAAAGTACATATTCATATAAACTATTTCGATTTTTTTTTTGGAACCCAAACCCTAATTTTGTATGAACTTCAAACCTTGTATAACACGGATTTGTATTACACGAGGTTTTTGTGGAACCATATAACCGTGTTATACGAGGCCCGAGTGTATTTCGTGCCGATTTGACGGTTATCTTAATTACTCGGAAACCGTTATAAAAAAAAGTAACCCATAAAAACCAAGTTTTTATTATACTCTCTTTCTCATTTACTAGTTGTAACATTTTTTTTCGCTCAACCTACGCGTTGGGCTTCGGTCGGGCGACGATACGAAAGGGAGTAATAAAAAATTTCCAAAAATCCAAAGTTATACTATAAGTAGGTTTCGCATCTACCAGACGCGTTGAAATATTTTCAAACAACTTAATAAGCTGTAGTATGAAAAAACCATTCATATTTTGAAAATTCCAAAAATTTATTAATTTTTTTTAACAAAAATTTTAAAGATCTTCTTGATCGTCGCCATGAGTCTACTTGCAAAGTTTCAGCTCGATTGGATCACGGAAAAAGGGTTTAAAATGGATCCAAAGGTTTTTCGTCAGACAAGAAGACAAGCAGACGCCACGAGTTAATTAATATAAAGGGAATAAAAAAACAGAGGCTTCTGTGCTTCCGTCTTTGTGGTATTGTCACAAAAGTCTCAAACATTAATTACTAATCTAAATAAACATAGTCTTCCGAACATTCTAGCAGAGTTTAGAAATAAATAAACTATGCCGAACTTCGAGAACTGTCTTTGTAAATTCACCACGGCATAGTGCTGGGCACCCAGTTGTTTTCGGAAGGACAATATAAGTTAAACAAATGGCGACTCGTGCGAATTGTAAGAGGCAAATGGAATAAATTAAGAGAATAAGTGAGAGACGCAGGGTAATAAAATGTGAAGAGACATGCGAATATTCTGGAATATTCCCACGAGTTTTTCATTTTATTTTATTAACATACACGGCATTAAAGCCCTTATAAGGACTCGTTACAAAAAAATAATAAATTCATAGGAAAAAAAAGAAAGAAAACATTGATTAACGGGATATACAAAATAATAAAACAGTGCTTAATTACATTAAAAATACAATATGTTTTGGAAATACGAAAAAAGTTTGTAGGCAATCCCAATAACGAATAATTAGTGCAAATTAAAGAATAGTGCTCTGATTAAATTCGTGTCCATTGACTTATTGCATAAAAGAATTTTTCAAGTGTTTCATTTTTCTCCCACCGCAGCTATCCCGTGATGGTACCATTATTAGAGAAAAACGGGAGAACGGTTTCTATATTTTTTACTCTTCAACAGGCCCAATTACAGAAACACATCACAAAATACCCAGGCTAGTGTAAATCACATAGATAAATTGTGACTTCACCGGGAATCTAACCCGGAACATTTGGTGTGAGAAGCCAGTGTCATGCCCACTGGTCTACGAGGGCCGCTATTTTTTTTTTCTGTATCACGGTTCAACAAAAGTTCTTATTTCGATACATAAACGTAAATTTGTATAACTACAAGTTCACAGTGTATTTTCTTGAGATGAATACAAAAGCAATGTTTCCGTATTTTTACTCCCTTTATATTAACTCGTGGAGTTTGCTTGCTTGCCGTCAACAAAACCTTTGGATCGATTTTTGACCCTTTTCCCGTGAACCAATCGAGCTGAAACTTGGCAAGTAGACTCGTGGCAAGATCAAGAAGATCTATCAAATTTTCGTTAAAAAAAATTAATCATTATAGTATAATTTCGTATTTTTAGAAATTGTATTGGTTTTTTCAAATTGGATTCATTAGAAAAGTTTGATTACGGCGGCCCGATAACGTCGCGGAATATTTTCTAAATTTGAATTACTCCGTCGGTATGCATAATAGGTACTTCACTACGAATGTCGAAAATCTAAATTGACTGACAAATGTTTTTAGAATTTAATCTTCAAAGCATGAAGTGTCTTATCAAAGCTCAAAACATCTGACATTTTAGAAATATATTAAATTACTGTAAGTTTAGTGTTAGGTACGTTATATGTTTTAATTCATCTTTAGTTGTTGTTATATTTTACAAAGAAAGGGAGTATAATAAAAACTTGGTTTTTATGGGTTACATTTTATCTTTTATTTATCTTTTTTTATTTTATCTCTTTTTCTTGGGAACGTGGTGCGAGCAATAGGTACTAATATAATTTTACGTGTCACTGCTTGGTCTTTCGAGCAACGTTTTTGACACCCACTTAGAGAAACGAATGTTTCTGTAGATACAAGAAACAAACTCCCTTATCATGTTTAATAAACAATTTTCTTGAATTTGCTTATCATTTTTATTTTATGATTGTTATAACTCAGAGCATACACATTAAACCTATAAGTACACTGCACAGATTACCACAGCTTATATGTACGAGTACTTACAAACATAATATGTCAATTTAAATATTAACCCTGGAGCGTCTTTCAGAGGTCCACGAAACCCCCAATCTAATTGCAATTCAGGAATATTCTTTGAAAATTATACTAACTATTTTTCTTAGCTGAAGAATACAACCAAAAATTTCAGATACAACACCTGAAAGTTGAAACACTCTTAAGTTTGTAAATCACTTCGCCAACAATACGCGCACGTGCACTATTTAAGGGCAGAGTATCATTGAAGCAACATTGACAGGTCGAGTAGAACCTTTACCTATATGAAAAAAATCCTTTTTCCATTTAATTTGTACAAGGGAGTAAGTCTTAAAGACACAATATCATAATTGAATATTTTGTCACGTATCGTGACTGCGTGAGGAATTAATGAAAACACTGGAATTTAATTTATTTATAACTGATTTATTAATTAAACAAACGTACCAAGTCACTTAACACTATTTAATTTTACACTTTTATCTAAATTAAACTATTTCCTAAATTAATCACTCGTAAATAGACACTTTATAATAGTGAATCTATTCACTAGAACACTTCATCCAATTTCCGCACGTATTATTCGCTCCGAAAGAACTTTCCAGATTATTTGCTGTCGAATAATCACTCGCCTAGCCACACTGGCCTTCTCAGCTTGCGGCTGTCTTCGCTTCTGTTTCGCTGTCAAGCGCACTGAGAACAACAACACCCACGTTACTCTCGCGCGCGGTCCTATTTATAACTGGGTAATGCTGATATCGAACCCTCTAGGCGTTCCTAGTATTTAGGAGGACTTTCTCGTGGCTTCCAGACCTCTATAGATGCTTTTCGAAAGCCGAAGATTAAGCTAGACCGTTCTGGGTGTTTCGATAGTGCTGTGACATGTGACAAAAAAAATGTTGAAAATCACAAAAAAAACTAGCACACATTAAATGTAAATAAAGCACTCCACATGTCGCTTTGCATTATAAGTAGATAATTTATTTTATTTATTTATATATTAAAAATTGTACAGATTTTGGTTGGATTATGCCTGTCTCGCTAGAAAATGTGTGCCGAGACAGGCAAAGTTAACAATGTTTACTTCAATATTATTCACATAATATAGCACACAAATACACCATATATTATATATTATACATTAAAATAAGTTTGTTAGCAGTAGAATAAGAGTGCAAGAAAAAAAAAATTTTTTAAAGCAATAGTACAGAAGTAAGCAAAGAATATAAATTAATACTTAACTTAATTTAACATATTTGACAGTCGCGGGTTCTGATGATGTATCTGTTGACGTCACAGAGAGTCAGAGTGAGTTTTTTTTTTGTACACGACCTTCACTTCCCGTTTCGTCGCTTATTATCTAAGCGAGGCCATGCAGTCGTAATACTCTATCATCATGTGTTACCCAGCACAATTTAGTGGATGCTTCAAACGAGGTCCGTGTACACGCGAATAGACCGACGCATAATATTTTTATATACTTACAAAATTTGTTAAATAATTGTCATTGTCAACTCGTGTTCCAAGCAAAATGGCCGAGTCTGTAGAATTGTGTAAAATATCCGACGAAAATGTTAGAGAATTCATTAAAGAATTTATTGCGAAAGAAGCTTTAGTAACTTTCTAAGTGAGTGAATCTGGCGTAGTAGCGGATGGAAACAATTACATGGGGGTTGTGAAAAGAATCAAAGTGTCGGGATGTAAAGAAAATGGAATCAAAACAAATAAATCTTTTATATGCAAGACCGCCCTCAAAAGTGAAGTCGTCAGAGAAGTCGTGCCCATAACGAGGTTCTTCAAAATCGAGGTCTTCGCCTACAACAACATCATTCCAGCTTTTGTGAAGTTACAAAAGGATTACATAGAAGACGAAAGAGAAAGAATGAAGTTTGTCGAGTGTTTTAAAGCCGATTCAAAGTACCTGAACGAAATTATCGCCATGCAGGACCTCTCCGATCAAGGGTTCAAAATGTTGGATCGCAAGATTATACTAGACGATCAGCACCTCAAAATGGCTGTGAGGAACATGGCCAACTTCCACGCACTTTCGTTTGCTCTCAAGACGCACAGTCCAGAGCTGTACACCGATCTGGCGGACTTTGTGGATTCCTTGCCGTGGTACACGGAAAAGATGGCGCCTTTTGTGAATCTCTCGAGGACGCGAGCGGAAACTGAATTAAACGACGATTTTTGTGTGAATAAATTGAAGGCGTATAAGAAGCAGTTTTCTGATATATTTTCCAGTACCACGGATTCGTTGACGGCCATCCCCTTTGACGTTCTCTGCCACGGCGATTGCTGGGTTAACAATTTACTTTTTAAATACGAGGTAAATAATAAAATAATTTAAAATATACCACACCCTTGATGAAAATCAAGCTGCTTTGTCTGACTTACATTGTGGGATATTAGGTTATCGAAGATCATGATCGATCTAGAAAAATGTTCGTTAACATACCTACCTAATTAATAAATTTGTTTAAACTAATTTTAGTAATTTTTAAAAATATTAATTGAATTGATTAGTTTTCCCACAGCAATAAAATTTCACGGTTCCCACAACAGATTGTTCGTCCGCTTATCAAATCAAAAGTATCTAAAACATTTTTATAAAAATATTTAATTATAAAAAAAAATCAGTTAAAGTTGTCTATTTTACAGAATTTTTTTTATTAAATAATCTAAATCAAAAGTTTAACCGGGAGTTATAGGATTATTGGATTATTTTTAGAATAATGCTAGTATCAAGAGTAATAAATAAGTAGTTAAGTAAATCATATCTTACATTTTGTGTAAAACTAATAAGTTTAGTAAAAATTTAATAAATTTAAGTATATTGAATATTATAATATCACAATATTAAGTTATATATTTTCTTTTGTTATTTCTATCCCATCAAAGATAAAAATTTGTTTACGGGAATAAGAGTACAAGCACAATTTTGATTGTTATTAGTATAAGAGAAAATAATTCAATATAGAAATAAGAACATTGTTAATATGGTAAAATGATATATGAAGTAACATATTTATATATATATTATTTTAATTAATTAAAAATTTTAAATATATTTTTTTTAAATGTGGGGTATAAAAAGAGAGGTAAGAATATCCAAAAAAAATTGTCTAGAATCCATTCTGATTCCCAGATATTCCATTTTATTAATTTTTTTCAGACTTTCACCATCTATGATAATTTGTGATGTAACTGATTTACCATGTCAAAAGCTAATTACAGATTATATATTATGTTACTTGATCTCACGTGTTCAGTTAAATGGGATTTTAAATGATAATTTGGACTTCAAAAACAACATTAAACTTTAAAACATAAATTAACAGAATGGGTAACATGTAGGTATATAACAATAATTTGACAATAATAAATATTTATGGTTGTGGTTAGAAAAATATGTAGGCATAAGCGTGTTTTTAGCGGTAGAACTTTGCAAAGTATTTAAGAGATTACGCCATCTTGAGGCATAAAAAAATACATTCTACTTCTAATTTTTTTGAGGAAATAAATGGGATTTTAAATATAAAATGGGATTTCAAATGATACCTTGGACTTCAAATATAACATTAAACTTTTAAACATAAATTAATAGGATGGGTTATATTTATATAACCCTAATTTGACAATAATAAATATTTATGGTTATGGTTAACAAATTATGTAGGTACAAGCGTGTTTTTAGCGGTAGAACTTTGCAAAGTATTTAAGAGATTACGCCATCTTGAGGCATAAAAAAATAGATTCTAATTCTAATTTTCTTGACGTAATAAATGGGATTTTAAATGTAAAATGGGATTTCAAATGATATCTTAGACTTCAAATACGACATTAAATTTTTAAACATAAATTTACAGGATGGGTTATATTTATATAACCATAATTTGACAATAATAAATATTTATGGTTGCGATTAGCAAAGTATGTAGGTGTAAGCGTGTTTTTAGCGGTAGAACTTTACAATAATAGTATTTAAGAGATTACATCATCTTGAGGCATAAAAAAATACATTCTTATTTAAATTTTTTCGACGTAATGTGACATGGTATCAAATAATTATAATAATATTTCCGTATGTGTGTTCTGAGAATACTATTATTGAAGAATGAATATAATACATTAACAATAATATTGCTATATACACTACTTTAAAATATGGAGGTGTCATGCATGTATACTATTTCATTAGAAGGATTATAGATGTCGCTAGCATAGTCTCTTCGAATGTATGAAATTTTTTCAGAACTTATAAAAAATTTATAATGTTTGGATGTTCTAACGATGGAATTGGTGAACGTTGCATTATCTAGAGTGATTGCTTAAGCCTGCTCGAGTAGGTCGTAAGCTCCGGGCCATCCTATAAAAACACTTCCATAGTCGTTTCTCGTATAAACAGTTTCATCTCTGCGAGTCTTGTATAATTTATCTTAATCAAATATTTCGTTTGTTTCAGGACGGAAAGCCGGTAGACGTGTTACTTCTGGACTACCAGATAGTGAAACGCTGTTCACCCATCGTGGATCTGATGCACCTCCTGTTCACCGGCACGGACGAAGAGTACAGGAGAGACCACTACGAAGAAGTCGTCGACTTCTACTACGAATCTCTTCAATCCCGCCTCGCCGTCCTGGACTGCGACGGCTCCGCGTGTTACCCCCGCGACGTGTACCGGAAGCAGCTGGAAGTTGTCCTTCCGTTCGGCCTGGTGGTGGCCGCCATGTTCCTGCCGCTGCAGCTGAGCGAGAAGGCGGATATACTGGACCTGGAAGAAGTCGTCGGTGATGGTAAAAAAAAGCCGTCTGAGAATTTGTCTTTCAAAGACCCCAAAACAAAGGAGGCATTCTCCAACCGGATGACTGGCGTGATAAGAGATTTTATAAGATTGGGAGTTTTGTAAATATTTTAAATGATATAGATAAATCTGATACCGGAATGTCAAAAGTGCGGTATCTTAATTAGTTAAAGATTTAAATAAATTATAATATTCCCAAAAATATATCACATTGTTATTTTTTTTAACTATTAAACATCCGGCATTTTGAGAAAGAATTCCGTAGATTGGTTCTCTATCTTTTAAAAATAATTTTATATTACATCCTGAAATAAAAGTACTGAATTTTGTCCACAGAAGGATAATTATTTAATTAAGATAAATAATTATACAAGTCTCACAGAGATGAAGCTATTTACATAAGAAACAAATCTGAATAAAAATATAGGGGTATCATTACCAGCTGCGAAATCTATGTATATTAATTATGTCATGATAGGCAACATAGGTGTCTCTAGCATAGTCCATTCGAATACATGAAAGAAACTATTTAGAACATATAGGTATACAACTTACAAAAATTTAATAATTTGTGGATGTTCTTACGGTAGAATTGGTGAACGTTGCATTGTGTTAAAAGCATTTCAGGGGTCAGGGCCATCATATAAAGACTTTTTTCTGTACACGTTTCTCATATACACGGCTTCGTCTCTTTGAGACTTCTATAATTTATATTATTTAATCTCTATCTTTTCTCTTAATATATTTTCTGTCTCCAAGACAAATGTGTTTTTAAAATTTTAATAGCCAAATTATTTACAAGATTTATTAGTTTAGTATGAACAAAATTAAATATTATATGACGATATAACAGAGCGACGTGTTTGAATATGATTGATTATCTGACAAATGGTGTCAATTTCACAATTGATATTTATTTTGAAGGCATGTTTGTGTATAAGAAGCATTTTATCAATGGAATTTTTATTTTAAAATCTCCGCTCTGGCTTTTAAAATCAGTTACAAAGACGTTTTTCTAAATTTCGGCAAATACAAAGTGGCTTCTCAATATCTGTTTTGGATATCTGAACGATAAACCATAATTTTTTTAAATGGAAGAATTCTTTCATTGTATTCATGCTAATATCATTTTACAGTGCATTTTCGATTGTAATTTGCAACGTTTGAAATCAGTAGAATAAGAAAATATACAGAAATATTCAAATATGGCATCGCGGTAAGAACAATCTCACGACATTTGCGATTAACCACAAAAGGCAAATCATAAAAATTGTGAAACGATGTGAATAATAAGTACCTGCGTGTGGAATATCCTAGTGGCGAATCAGAGTGAATTGCAGAATAGTGAACCAGGTAAGTTCATGTTCCGTAACTTTGTTCATAAATAAAATTTTAATTGTTTTAAGATAGTGTTTGTTCGCACCACAGCGAAGCTGTAGCAATATATTCGTACGAGTAGGTTTATATGTTGCAGTGAAAATATTTCTAGTGATATTGTATTTTCCATAGTTAGGTTGGTTATGTTAGTTTACTACTTACTAACCTAACTAAGTAAGCTGAGTTTAGTTGGAACATATCCTTTTGGTGTAACATTTATTCATTTGATAATTATGGACATTCTTTTGGTTTGTATTTTCTGGTATAATACGTAATGTTCTTTCTGGCCAACGTTTCGGATCATCAGAGCTGATATGTTTATGTGTTGAAACGTCGGCCAGAAAGGTTGTAAGAAAACGGTATATTACCCCAGCAAATTCAAACCCGAAGATTCTGTACGTCCGTGAAAACCTAAGAACATTTTTAATTATAGACATTGTTTGAATATTCTTGAACTGTTATAATTTGCTTGTATCCCAAAGTATTACTATTATTCACCTTTGTTATATTAATGACATTCCTACTCAATATTTAACACCATTTTGAGTAGTGTGGTATTTAAAAAATTCACCGAGTTTATGCGACGTACAAACAGTTTCGGAAAATTTTGTTTTTGACCGATTCAATTTCCATCTCTCTTTTTTTTATTTCAGTCGATCTCGGGAAGTGTGGGATTGTGGATTTTTCAATCAGGATTGCGTTAGCAATCATTTCCGCTCTTTTGTAGGGTGACAGGCTTTTCGTCACTACCAAATTCTTAATTTATTTGCGAATTTGTTTCATATGGTATGGGCGGCTAACCTTATCGAAAAATTTTCCTAAAATATGTGTATTTAATGTTTCGCTGTCGAATACCGATACACCCAAAATGTCAGTGATAAGTATGTACAGATATACCTACCTTGGATCACGAACATAATTATTCTTTGCAAACGCAATGCGTTACGCCTTGATGTTTTGGTCATTGCACTCCAACTAGTGATGGGTCCGCTCTGTACTCACTACTACAATGTAGTACTACACTATATTGAAGTGCACACTTTGCACATTTTGATGTGTAGTGCACACTACAACTACAAACACCAAAGTTATTGAAAGTATAAACTTCAAATAGTACACTTCATTTCAAAGCGAACACTACAAAGTACATACACTTCAAAGTTATCGAAAGTATGAGAAACACATTTTAATTTTTGGAGATGTTACTTTGGAGAAAATATCGTAACTTATTAAAATATTTTCGTCGTCGACCTTTTTTTTTTTCTTTAGCTCACCAAATTCTTATTTGGGAAAAAAATACTTCATTTCATTTAAAAATTTACTTCAGTATTACTTCATTTCATTACTTCACTTCATTTAAAAATTTACTTCACTATTACTTCATTTCATTACTTCACTTCATTATTATTACAATTACTTCACTTCATTTACTTCACTTCAATTACTTCACTTCAATTACTTCACTTCACTTACTTCACTTCATTACTTCACTTCAATTACTTCACTTCACTTACTTCACTTCAAGTAGTTTTTACTACAATTGTAGTGTACACTTTGTAGTCTTCAAACTGGTGAACGTGTGTGTGTTGTAGTCTTCATTTTGAAATGAAGTTTTTCCCTTCGCTAACTCCAACAGTGTGTTTAGTAACGATACACACAATTATATACGTTAGCGATATCTATGCGAGAAAGAGACAAAGTTATATAAGTCTCTTCACGCTCGGCAGTAATGACGCAACAGATATTACAACAGTGATGCGCAGATTCGGTTATGTACACTGCGCGTAGTATATTGTTTTTAAAATAAATGTATATTTAACACATTATAATATTTATTATTGTAATGTTCTTATGTATTTCTTCTTCGTGCTGGGTTCTTTCAATAAAAGATTGTGTGGTAGACCCGTAATTTATTAGTGGTAACAATACGGTTTACAGAGATACGGTGATAATTATTATGATCTAATACAATTATTATGAAACCATTGAATAATTTGACAGTTACTTCGTGCTGCAAAATTTTAATTTAATTTTTTTAAACTTTATACTATACCTATACATAATATGAGTTATTTATTACTGCTATAGTTTCGAGAGGAGCAGTTCATCTGATCATCAGATATAGTTAATAACTAACTTAAATACAACATTTACATTAATCTATTCAGATAGGACATTTTACATAAATAATTTTGGTAAAATTGCAGGTAACTTGCAGGGAATGTGATAAAAAATGGACAGGCCAAATCGCGAGAAACTTATACACTAGAATAAAAAAACATCTCCGCTACCTAAAAAATATAACAACTTCTCGGAATTTTTCTAATCACATACTTGAAACTAATCATTCTTTCGACAAACACAAACTAAAACTACTTACTCCACCCGGTTCCTAATATCATAAATGAATCTCCGCTGCTTGAAAAAAAACAACTTCTCGGAGTTTTTCTAATCACATACTTGAAACTAATCATTCTTTCGACAAACACAAACTAAAACTACTTACTCCACTCGGTTCCTAATATCATAAAGGAATCTCCGCTGCTTGAAAAATAACAACTTCTCGGAATTTTTCTAATCACATACTTGAAACTAATCATTCTTTCGACAAACACAAACTAAAACTACTTACTCCACTCGGTTCCTAATATCATAAAGGAATCTCCGCTGCTTGAAAAATAACAACTTCTCGGAATTTTTCTAATCACATACTTGAAACTAATCATTCTTTCGACAAACACAAACTAAAACTACTTACTCCACTCGGTTCCTAATATCATAAAGGAATCTCCGCTCCTTGAAAAATAACAACTTCTCGGAATTTTTCTAATCACATACTTAAAATTATCATTCTTTCGACAAACATAAACTAAAACTACTTACTCCACTCGGTTCCTAATATCATTAAGGAATATCATTGTATAATACCCATTATAAAAGATGGATAATGAACAATTTGACAACCGTTGAAATTCCAAAAAAAATTGTAAACAGACATATATGAACAAAATCATTTTTCAATCCACTACTCCGATCCTACAGTTGTTTCCGTTAATGACCAAAAAACTCCACCGCGCGCACCCTGCCTTACCCGAGAAGATTGATAAAATATTTGTATTAAGTTAGTTTTAAACTTGTACCTACCTGATGACGAGAGGGAGTCCTCCTCTCTAACTTTAGTAGTAATAAATAACTCATATTGTGTATGTAATACAAACTTAAATAAAAGCGTAATTGGTTAACGCCCTGCCCCTGATAGGAGAAGATCCGTGGATAGAATCCCGATAGCAGCCAAATATTATTTCATTGATTTGATTTTTCTGAATGTCTTTCTAATTGATTAATAAATTTAGTTTTATTATATTCAAAATTTAAATAAAAACCATTTTCAAAATTCAAATAACTTACTTACTTACTTACAATCACGCCGTTTCCCAGTGGGGGTAGGCAGAGAGGATAGAGCGCCACACTCTTCTGTCCTGATATACAACTCTCGCCTCATCCACATTCATACATCTTCGCATGCAAGCTCGCAAGTTTTTGAGGCTTCTCACGGGACCATACCTATATATATACCTTCAGTTCGCTTTTACCCAAAAATTTATTATTCTTCAAAAATAGCAAAATATATACAAAAAAAGAGTATACGATAATTGTATACTATTTTTTCGTATATATTTTGCCCATGTCCCCTCCTAATTTTCAGCATCGAGTTGTAAAAAAAGACTGTAAAAACAAAATACGTGGCAAAGCGAGATATTGTGAGATTACGTTTGTCAAGTATTTTTTTTTATAATTTCTCGCCACTCGCAATCCAAAGATTCACTATACATATTTTTTGATGACGAGGAGACATACGAAAATAATCGAGTCACGTTCGCTGCAAAACAATGGAAGTGTTTTCTATAAAAATAAATTCCATGTTTTGTTTGTCAATGGGCGATAAATAATCGCGCGCGGATCTAGACATCGGGAAGCTCGGCCATGAAGCCATGAATCAAACCATCGTCTCCGTGACAGCGGGCGCTGCCATCTAGCGGCGGCGTGTCAAGCGCAGACAACTCGCGAACCGCTGACGTGGACTGATTTGCGAGATACGGTCAAGCCTGTCACGATATTCCATGATTTATTAGTGCATACGTTCTCATTTGGGTGCGCACATGGTATACACATGCATTTAATTAATTTAAATTTAAAAGTCCCATACATATTTATCATTTTTTAGGATCGGAGAAGCGCTTTGGAATTTGATTAGATTGATAATTTAAATTCTTTTGGATTGCAATGATTTCCAAATTGTACATTATCTTTTCTTTATGAGTGCAGTAGCCTTAATTTGTGGCTATTAAAAGAATGTGCAGGACTTTGTATGTCCTATGTAGGGTTTCTCTATTCCCGGAATTTTTTCATTCCCGGGACTCCATTTGCAGCTCTGGGTAGTTCCCGGGATCCCGGGTCTCGTGATATGTTGATAATTTTTTTGTGAAATAAAATATTTTATTTTTTCAATTGTTTGTGCAACTTTGTGGATTGACATTTTTAAAAAATAATTGTATAATTTGTTTTAATCTTAATTATTAATAATTTTAATTTTATACAACACCCTGACGATGGAAAGGTTTTTCCAAAACAACAAATAATACAATTTTTTTTTTTTATATTTTATATTTTTTTTTTATTTAAATATAAATTTTAAAATGCTCTATTTAATAAAATTGTTTTAATGTGTGTATTTAATTTCAATATTTTTAGTAATATATAATGAATTGATGTATGTATGTACACACAATATTACCTACATTTCATAAAAATGTCATTTTTTAATTTAAAGAATTTATTTTATTGTATTTTTATTTAGAAATAGTATTTTTTTGTCATTATATTGAAATTTTATAGAATATGAAATGAATGTACACCTACAAGTACCCAAATCTCAGGCGAGGTAAATAAAATTAAATAAAAATATATAGGTACCCGCTAGACGGTAGGCAGCTTCTAATTCCGGTTTGAAAACATCCTTCCACCCTTCCACGAAAGTCACCCCATGAGATTTTTGCGCCTTTGTGGTGGTACTTGATAGGGGTGGGGGAATCATAAACACTAAACTTATTTAATATCCAAAACTGGATAGTTGAAGTTGGATCATAAATATCATATATGTCCGCGAAGGCGGCGTGTTTGTTGTCTACCAGACATTCTAACCCTCAAAGGGCGCAACCGAGTCTGCTAGACCCCGTGGTGCTCCGACGTTTAAACCCAGACTCAATATTTTTAAAATCTTCTTCATTATTGTATGGAGTAGATTTTTTTTCCACTAAATTTACATAAATTAGTTTTCTGATGTTATGTACAAAAGAAATACCGTTTTTCTTGTTTGCGTATTCAGGTTTCGCCAATATTAATACGTGGTTTAGGTATACGATGCGATGATTTTGTAGAATATACATCATAAATATGGTAAAAAAAATGCGTGTAGCAATTTTCTATACGTGGTAAATGAAATAAAATAAAACTCCGACATATGTACAATACATGCAAAGCTGCCGATGTTCTAGATGAAACTAGTGTCAGAAATACAGATTGCCATTTTAAACATAAATTTTCAATCCATTTGAAAAACTCGTGTTGTTTAAAATATATTCAGTATATGGCCTATGCGGTACCTACCGCGAGCCTCGGGGATATAAAAAATCTCTATACAGGGTTATATGGAAAACATTAATAACCTCGCAGGGCTATATTCCTGCCTTGATTATGAGTCGAAAATGTTCCAGCTATCATGACTTAATATCAATAGTTATGGAAATATGCGACATCAAAGTTTGCATTTTTTTTCAATATTTCTGACTGATTTTTTGTACAATGTTGTACTATCATTATAGTAACTCATATCGATTACGAAAAATTCGTTCGTTTCAACACAAGTTAAATAAAATGATAAAAACCCTGATAAAAATCCAATTGGAATTTGAAGGTTTTTATTTTTTTATTTGACTTGTATTAAAGGGAATGAATTTTTCATATTCGATATAAGTTACTGTAATGATAGTCCAACGTTTCACAAAAAATAAGTCAGAAATATTGGAAAAAAATGCAAACTTTGATGTCGCGTATCTCCTTAACTATTGATATTAGGTCGTAATAGCTTGAACGTTTTCCACTCATAATCAAGGCAGGAATATAGCCCCGCGTGGTTATTAATGTTTTACGAATAACCCTGTATATTGCGCACAAAACTGCGCAGTACAGTATGTGCATAGTAAATATATTTATTATCATTATAGTATCGTACCACGTGAAGTGAAGAAAGCCCTTCGCAATACAACAGGATGAAAGAGCAAGGGGTCCACTAGTGACCCGGTACTCCGATTGACACGAGATAAAGTCAAGTAAAGTCAAATTATTTATAAATTTGTGGCTGCCGAGTGTATAAAAAATACAGAAAAATATTATGTCATTAGTTCTTGGAGTATTTCGAATCGTGTCATTAACAACATATTCAGTGATGTTACTTAATATTGTACCTGATAACAATAAAATAGTAAGAAATTTAAGAAAAAATTAAATACTATGTTTTAAACCACTTTATTGCTATAATTTGTCAACTAGTTTCGGTTGGACTCAACCTTCTTCAGGACAATTACAATATAGACTAATCTAGGTACAGAAATTTATAAAGGAGGAATTTTTTCTATTATTCCTCCTTTATAAATTTCTGTACCTAGATTAGTCTATATTGTAATTGTCCTGAAGAAGGTTGAGTCCAACCGAAACTAATTGACAAATATATAGCAATAAACATAGTATTTATTTTTTTCTTAAATTTCTTATAATGTCAAGCCACAAAGTGTTTTCTTGCTTTGAAAAGTTAATAAAATAGTATATTAGGTCTAACATTTCAACTAGGGCTAAAACACAATTCTAAATGACAGTGTGTAAGCTTTTGTAAGCTTAATACAGATATGGCACGTGCAGTTTTTAATTAAAGATATTGATTTATGAAGTTTAATGTCATAGAACTAGATCTATTATTTTTTAGTTTAGCATACACAGTGAGTACAGAATTAAAAACAAATATATTTACATTGTATTTGTTTAATTGTTCAGGGAATTACGTTATTATTTTTTAGTGTTATGTAAAAGATATTCACTGTTTCTTTAACTAGGCCGAGTCTATGTAAGGGAAACAGGTTCATTCATTGTATACAATAGTAACAAGAACAACTACAAACGACGTTGACTACCTTCATCGCTTTGTAATTTGTTTATCGTAGACCGAAAAAATTTCTTTAACCACGTGAAATATTCTAAATATATAAAAATAACTAGTCTAAAAAAGGAGTTTAAAATCGAAATAATTTTCAGGAGTATTCTAGTATATATGATAATAATTCGGATAATTGTCATATACTCAGGTATACATAAAAGAATATTGCTTAATACTCTAGTCAAAAAGAGATATCTCATTACCAGCGGCGACATCTGTATACTAGTTCATGGGGATGAAAAATTTCATCCACAGATGGCGTTAGTAAAGTCACACCTGGAACGAGTTGTATAAATAACATATAACTTTACAAAATTTTGAAAATGTGGTGGTCAATCGTGGGTGGAATTGGTGAACGATATGTTATGTAAAGTGATCACTTAGCCAGCTCTATGATAGGTCTTAAGCTCTATAAACACCCAAAGACCATTCATACTTTTCCATATAAATTGCTCCGTCTCTGTGAGACATCTATAATAAATGTACCTATCTTGATCAATGTACTTCTTACACTGATTTTGAAATCAGTGTAGTTTGTGTTTTAAGCCACAAAAATCAAATAAATTTTGTTCCTGAATGATTTTTGAAATATATCTTATATTTTACGACCTTATTTGTAGGACTTTTTTTTCTTCATTATGCTTTTGGCAATCTTGCCGAATTTTCTTTAGTTTGTCTGCTGATAGAGTCATGGCTTATTTCCTTTTAACTTTGACATCACATTATCCAGTGTAAATGTTAGATGGGTGAGTAGCCGTTTCCCTCACTCAGGGTAGATGGATGTGCATATAACCCGGGCGAGCGGCCAATGGCAATGGTCTAGATTAGTTAGTAAAGTAGAATCTTATATTGACTATAAAGTATTGTTACGAATCAAATACGTATATTACTCAGAATACATCCCAATCCCAACCCTTTTTGTAGTATTTCTATTGAAATTTAGGTACATTTAATACATAATAATTGTTTAAAATAAGTACATAACAGTTCCATTGTTCAAAATTATTCGCCAATAATTTTCAAACTTTTGTGGGCAACTATTGTGTTACGAATTTTATGCGTGATTAATTTTCCATTAAAAATGACACCACACACCAAAAAAATGCATTAAATATAATTTATAACGAATTCAAAAATACTTTGAAACAACTGACAAGAGACAACCGATAACATAAAATAAACATTGACAATACTAACTCCATGTAAACATAGAACAATGTGAAGGCAGCTGATAAGATAAGCGAAATTGGTATTCCTTAAGAGGAGTTTCTTTCTTACAGTATTAATATTTTAACTACAGTAATAGACGTACATCATGTACCTCGTTGAATTTTTAAATTCTGGGTTATATTGTTTTAAATGATTTGACAATATTTTAAAACTGTATCTGAGTGTCAACAGCGAATGGATTATTTTTAAACTTTTGTATAGACCCACTTTAAAATGTAATCCCTAGATTAGTAAGAGCAATAATCCAAGACGATGAAATGAGATATCTTAGAATTCTAACATTGGGGATTTGAGGTGTTATAAGAAAGATTAAGATATAGATAAAGGTAGCATGTTGGTCTTGTGGTTAGGACTCTCGCCTCGTGATCCAAAGGTCGCAGGTTCGAATCTCACTCCAGACAAGAAAGTTAGTCCTACTTTCATAGCACAAGCGTTTAGCTTAATTTGAAAATAGTAAGAATATTGATGTGACATGAATTCCGTGTTCACATCTCTATTTTAAAAAAAAAAAAAAGGTATTATCCCCAAGTGACCTAACATAAACTTGTGATCAGAGTATAACGAAACGTATTGAGTAATGGTATGTAAAAATACAAGCAAATATAAGCATGAAGGCATGTATTTATGAGTAAAAACTTATTATTAATATTAAAACTTATTTAAAAAGCGTAAACTATGTAAGACTGGAGGCGGCGCGGCGTGGCGCACGGTGCTGCCGTAATTATCTGGAGCACGCGGTAGGTACAATGAGTGCGCTGACACACGCGTATCTCTAGCGCACTGACGCGGCTATTTGAGAAGGTTATTAATGTTCATATTACATATATTTCTTGTTGCACCCCAAAAACAGTAACGTGGTTTATGCTGACTGCTCGCCGTGCACCACGCATGCTTTTTCTTTAGAAATAAAATAATGCCAACCTGGACGGCGAAAGAAAAATGCCGAAATGAGAGCTTCTGCTCGTAGAACGGCCCTGGAATTTGGTGGTTCCCACTTGACCTCCTGAAGTGGCTATCCTATAGGACACGGCGTGGTACTCAGGTAAATAATCAGTGCTTCATGGATTCATTTAGCACGTAATAAGAAGCATCATAAGCACAGAACTACCGGCATTATGCAAACTTCTACATACAGAAAGATCTCAATTTTGACGAATTAGACACACCTTTCTAATACTAGAGGAACTACTACAATGGTGCATCTCATTGCCTATTCCAAGTCGACAGGTATTTATTTTAAGACCCATATGCATTGAGCTCTTCTAAATTCTTTGGAAATGTTTTGCCTTTTTTTTTGACTTCGCAATGAGTGTTGTGTCATCTACAAAATTATATCTGGAGTCAATATGGCCTAGAAAAGTGTATTTAATACAGAAATATCAGTCGAAAGGGCGGCTTGCCTAGTGATGATGGATACCTCTTGTAAAGTCTTTGGATCTCCGAGCGTCCTAGGACGATGAAACGAAAATAATGTTGAAAAATGGTCTTCTAATCTACATATTTTGTAAATTTTAATATATACTTATTTATCAACGCCCTAGTGGGCTTTTACTGTATATAAAATAGTCACAAGAATTTTTACATAACCCCCCTTTTAAAATAAAAAAACAAAAAATTATTAGTAATAAAACATATTAAAGAATGAACAATCGTTTAAACACTTAAAATAATGTCAATTACAATAATTTCGTTGTCTGTCCGTCCGATCGTCCGTCCGTCCGTTCGTCCGTCCGTCCATCTCTCTGCCTGTCTGTCTATCCCCGTAACTTCGTGTAACATTCGTAACTTTTTTATAGAATTTTTTTTTTAATTTTTTTTTTCAATTTTTTTATTTTATAAAAATAAATACACACTTATTTCTTAAGAACCGACATGTGAAAGTACCGTCCTTTTGACGGGTAATAGATAATATATTTACAATGATTAGTAATAAAGCAAACAGTAATAAATAAAAAAACCTTTGAAAAATAATAAAATAAAATAGGTACTTATAATAAAGCCAATATACCAGATAAATAAGATTAGAAGATATAATAAATCAAAAAATAATACAAAGAAATAAAACATATTTTAAAAAATGAATAATCAATAAATAATGTAAAAGATTTCTATGAAACAGGTGCTTTACTTTAGTAAAGCAATTTCTCTCAGACAGATCGATAGGTTTGTACTATTAAATACATAATTAAAACAAAATTCTTCTTCTTCATCGCGTTTCTTGGCCCTGCAAACGGTATACTATTATTTAATTTGAATTCTTCGTCTGACTTCACCCAACTGAACACGACTCCGTATTTTGAATTATTTAATATAGCACATTTTTGTTGAATATTTCAGAGGTACGACTGCTGGTACGATTTTTTTTATGCCAAAACATTCAAAATCACAGACGAAAGAGCATTAAATATGCCCATTAAATAGTTTATAAAATAGAATATAATGATTAATCACGTCGGAGTAGTCAGTTTATAGAGTTATGTTACATATGTTATAAGTAAAGAAGGTATCAGAATGATATGCAATGGTCTGATGACTCACCTCCATACATCGGACCATAATTCGAAGACGAATACATTGATGATTAGCTAAACAGTGAGTAATAAATGCATATTTTAATGCGTTATAATTGAGAAAACGCATCATAGCAATAGACAGTAAATAGTTGTATTCTTTTTTGCCAATAAAAATACCATAATATCATTTCCTTTATTTGAATCAAATGGAATCATATTTAATTAATTGCCCAGCATTTTACATAGCGAAAATAGCTAGGAATATAAATACGAGAGTCATTCAACACAAAAGATGCCTAAATGGTGTTGGCTATACATAATTCACGATTCATTTCATAAAAAAAAAACAAGCATTTGACCAATCTTCAGGTGTAGATGTAATTCATCAAAATGAACTTGGAAATAAAAAAAATCATTAATACTATATAAAAACTGTTTATTTATAAACAGCTAGATTTATCTCGTAGCCGAATTCTAGATATATTCCCCTTCCAATTAAGTACACCCAACCACACCTTCTCTCTCATACCTAACCCCCGTCTCAGTTGATGTTCTGTCTCTTTCTTCCCTTAATGCTTTCTTGATTGTTTTTGATTCTGTTTTTGGTTAACTAATATTCAACCCTGATGAAGTCTCTACTGTGAGCTGAAACTAGTTGGTTAAGCACAATAAAGTGGTGTTAAATAAAGAGTTATTTAATTTAAATTACTCATATTTCAGAATGCAGAAATTTGAACCAGATTTTTATGACAAAACACGAAAGAATTTTTGATATTCGATATGAATTTTTCAATACAAAAAATAAGTAAGAAATATTTTTAAAAAAACTTTGATATCGCTTACCTCTTTAAATTGATGACAATACGACAATTGACCCAGAGTGTAAATAATATATTTTTTTAAATTCAATGAAGAAGACTCCCCAGAAGTTTCTTCCACCAGTTACAAGACCCTGTATAATCTGAAGTTTTATATCGTAAAAGTAGCAGTTCCAACACAACGACACATTATTTTGTGTATATAGTTTGTATGTTCTCCGTGGGACGTCAAAACTTAAGGGCCCGTTAGTACCGGGACACGTTCATATATTACGTAATGAGCAGCTACAGCAGCAGAACAGGACCAGGGGAGTGGAGACAAGGGAAAGACACAAAGGCGGCTGCTATTTCCCTGGAGGGAAAAATAAAGCGAACGAAGCGACTCGTAAAGATGTCCAAAGCTCTTGTACTGCACATCGGCATTGTAATTCAGGCGTAGGAGGCCATATAAACCATTTAATCGCACAATCACGTTTCAAGGATTGTCGATTTTGCACGAAAAAATCATCCCCCTTGAGCATCTTGTCCCTTTCGCGTAGACCCTCCCTACCCTGTGCATAGAAAATCATAGCTATGCATATCGCCGTATAAAATTTAATCGCAAAATTTGCGTAAAAAATGTAAGTAATGGTAATAAAAGCAAACCATATTTTAACCATTTATAAGTATGTACAATGAAGTGGGACCCACCACAGACTCAGGGCCGTTCTACCAGCAAGAGCTCCCGTATCGGCCCTACACTTTCGCCTTCCAGTTTGGCATTCTTTTAATGCTAAATCAGTTTCCTCTCTACGACACTGAGACGCAAAATCCCCCGTGTAACGCGGCGAGGAAACTGCACTAACCACTTAACTGTCTCTGGAGTGCGTTATGAAGACAATTTATTCAAATAAAATAGCAATACATAAAAATAAAATCACAAGTAATTAACAAAATACAACCAAAAGCAGAGAAATACAAGGAAAAGAAAATAACAAAGCATAAATGTCAAACATCAAAAGTGTCATAAAATATCAGAAAATAACAAAACATAAATATAAATAAAGCAAAATAAAACAAAAGACATAAGTATGCACATACCGACATTTGAATGTGACAACATTACAAAGTGGTCGCTGTTTCCTGTTGAACATTCAGGTCAATTAGTTTCGTTAATGACAGTGCGGAATGCGGTCGCAAAAATAATGAAAATTCTTAAGTAAATATATTTTTTTATGAATACGGTTGTTTTTATTCAGCTTTTTAATGTAATCTTTTCAATTTCACATTTTCGATTCAAGGTGAATCAAACATCACAAAATCTTCTGCAAATGTATATAAATTTTGTTAGCACAGGCTGTTAATATGTAAAATTATTTTAATAGCTCAAACTCATTTCACAATTCCCCAGCTGTCAAAAGGTACGCACCCTTTCCCGGAACTGCTGTAGGAGTGGTTACTCACGTATCAGTACCTCTCAGCAAAGCAAACCATGAATTTAGTTTTACAATTATATTTATAACGAATTAACTTTAATTTTAATAAGCATCATAATAATAAAGGGACAAACTTGCTATTTTTGAGTCTACATTTAGTGCCTTTCGTTTTTTTTGTTTTAGCAGATATAAAATTTACCTAGTTACCACTAGGTAAACCTACTCGGCAAGTCAAAAATTATCTGCACTTTTCGTTCTACAATTTATTTACAGAAAGGCAGTGTTTTAACATGTGTATCATTTTTCACAAACCTCGTGGTTTGATGGGCAGAACCATTGACGTATTATAATATAGACACGTTATTCCCATACTAACCGGGATTCATATGTAGCAAATATTGCATTGAAAGAGATAACAAATCATGACACACTTATTTCACAAACGCTCTGCATGTAGACTGAAAAATCAAGTAATTTGAAGTCTGTGACTAAAATACATACTCATTCTTACAATAGTGTGCGATACTCTGTTCCTTTTTCCCCGGGACTTATTTTACGGCGTAGCATCGCGCCCGATTACAAAGAAGGTCCGTTCGATAACGAATGCAAGTAAGGCTTACTTTTGAGTTGCCAAGATTTCAGGCTTGTAACGTATCTACAGTTTATTATATCATTGGGCAGAACCATGATGGATGTACAAGAAAGACGCTAGTTCACCAATGGTAACTCGCCTATTCACTAGAGAAGCTTCTCTCGATCTTGCTGAATATTGTCGTCCATGGAGAACGATAGAATCCTGCTCCCTTTTCCCCATATTGTAATAAAAATTTGTGATGAATTTCAATCCCTTTCACACCCTACGACCATAGAAATCGGACCATTGTTATTACATTAGTGTGAACTGCTGGTGGAGCCGACATGCTTTCACTATCCGAAGGAAAATGACGCGATCGGGATCAAAATTTGAACATATGATTGCAGTCGTACCAATTTACGCACAGAAGGCATTGTGATAATTTTGAAGGCGTGTTGTCGAAGATGTAGATTATATAGGTAGTTTATGTTTATGTTTATGTTTAGCCTATTTGCACCCTGATGTATCAAGGCAATCATACTCGTTGTTTTGGTGCTTATACCCGTAAACACCAACTCAACGAAACAATGTGCCTCGTACGTACAGCTTACACATGCTAATTCTATTGTCTTTCTTAATTGGATAGGGTCCTACTCATGTGAAAACTATTGAAAGGAATTTGTACAACTTAATAAGTTGTATGAAAAAACCATTCAAACTTTGGAAAATCCAAAAATTTATTAATTTTTTTTAACGAAAATTTGATTTTTTTGATCGTCGCCACGAGTCTGCTTGCAAAGTTTCAGCTCGATTGGATCCAAAATTTTTTCGTCAGACAAGAAGACAAGCAGACGCCACGAGTTAATATAAAGGGAGTAAAAACAGGCGAGTTCCAAATTTCAATTGGTCATGTAGCTCTAAAAACTAACCTACAAAACAGTAAATACACCTCGTATTATTCGCAATAACGCCAAAAGGGACATCACATAATGAGAAGTGTTAGGATGTAAGATACATCGAAACGTTCAGCCACCATAAGTATCTACATTTGCCAATATTCTATAGTTCTGAGCTGTACTCGCATCGCGTACAGTTCTAAATCTATCCGTGCTCCGCGATAATTAATAAAGGTTCGCGTCTGCGCCATATTGATGCGTTGTAAATTGCTGGATCTAATCCCGCCGGCAGCCAAACACACATGTGTTTATTATTGATGACTAAATTATAAACAGATCTTGATTAATTCGCGACATCCATTCTCTCAGATCTGCCGCGTCTCCACAATACTCCGCATTATTTATTTCCGCGGTGATTAATATCGGTTACCGTCGCAGCCATAGAGCATAAAAAAAGATGTGGACATTTTTTATAAATTACTATTGTCGCGGCGTCGCGGTGGTGGGAAACAAATGAATCACTTAAAATAGAACAACTTTTATTTTATGCACAGTCCCTAGAGATTAGCGAAGAGAAAAACTACATTTCAAAATGAAGACTACAACACACACACGTTCACCAGTTTGAAGACTACAAAATGGTGATACTACAATTGTAGTAAAAACTACTTGAAGTGAAGTAATTGTAGTACTACGAAATGAAGTAATTGTAGTATTAATGAAGTGAAGTAATGTAATGAAGTAATTGTAGTATTAATGAAGTGAAGTAATGAAATGAAGTAATTGTAGTATTAATGAAGTGAAGTAATGAAATGAAGTAATTGTAGTATTAATGAAGTAATGAAGTAATGTAGTACCAGTGAGTTAATATTTTTGTTGAGTTAATATTTCTCGTTGACCTTTTTTTTAAAAAAAAAAAGTTCAACGAGAAAAATATTTAAGATAAATGAAAAGGTCACCAGCCAGATTTCAACGATGGGGGGGGGGCTGTTACAGTTTCCAAAGATTTCTTCGTTTATCTACATCAACTTCCCAAAAATTTCTTCATGGGTCCCAAAATTTTTTCTTCATATATCTACATCAACTTCCCAAAATTTTTCAAACCATGGGGGGAGGGCGTTGTTACAGTTTCCAGAGATTTCTTCGTTTAGCTACAACAATTTCCCAAAAATTTCACGTAAAAAATGCACTATTTAAAGGATGTTTCTCATACTTTCGATAACTTTGAAGTGTATGTACTTTGTAGTGTTCGCTTTGAAATGAAGTGTACTATTTGATGTTTATACTTTCAATAACTTTGGTGTTTTTAGTTTGTAGTGTGCACTACACTTCAAAACGTGCGAAGTGTGCACTTCAATGTAGTGTAGTACTACATTGTAGTAGTGAGTACAGAGCGGACCCATCACTACTGGAGATATTGATTATAATCACTTTTTTGCGTCAATTGTCAACACATGGAGGGACTTCCCGTTGTCTGTGGTACACTTTAAAGTTATCTAGAATATTCTCCCGTCTATGATCGCACGTACCTACTTACTAACAAACACCCTGTAGGTACTCTTTTACTTTATTTCGCTGCTTGACTCGCACAGCCACGCAGTCTTACAGTATAATATTTTACAGAGAATGTGAAAATTTCTTGTGAAAATAGCACAATATAGCACAGCGTAGAACAGTGTTATTCTTTCCGATTACTATGCATCTCATTAAAATACAAATAAAATAAATAGTCTCTTCAAGGTTAACGTCAAATCCATCAACAGTAACGTAATTTTCTGTTTTATCAAGTCGTGCTGAAAACCGCCATTTTACAAAATTTTCTTCTTCTATCAGTTACAACATGAGCATTGTTTTGCAAAGTAACTTTTTTTGCTAGTGAAAGGCTGAAATTTTCGCTAAATACCTATATTTGTGTTTTAAGCTAAATATGACTCAGTAATTAAAATAAATTATAGACGTCTCACAGAGACAAAGCTATGAACATGAGAAAGGTGTGTGGAGTTGATGTCGCTGCACTGCGTAGAGTGATCTCTTATGCCAGCTCATACATGTTATAAGCACTGGGCCAACGCACAAAAAGACTTCCACACAAGTTTCTGTGAGACTTCTATAATTTAATTTAATTAATTAATTATTCCTCACATGGGGACAAAATTCAGTAACTGTATTTTTAGAACTCGCCTACATACAAAAATGTTCTTGTAATTCAGCAACTTCGTGTGCTGCGAACAAGTTGAGAGGTACGTTTTGTATTCGGGTAGGTACTCTCTTAACTCAAATATGAGAAACCATTTACGAGGTATTTACTTTTGTCATTCGAAGCTAACCAAAATTTTCTGGCAAATCTGTCTGGTTTATTCGGTATGTACCTTCTGAGTAAATCGGCATCTAGCCTCTGTTGGAAACTATTTCTCATCAACCGTACGTAATGCTTGCGTCAGATTCATAACAGTTTTGAGACTGTTCGATAAATTTATTTCACATTTTACAAATACACCCCGTACATTTGATTTGTATCTGATTGTATCGATGATTTGTAACTGATTTTTCACAATTTGATTGGCAATTGTCATTCATCGATACAAGAAGATACAAGATCTTATAAAACAGTATCATGTATAACCGGTTATAATATATAAAAAAGGAAGAATTCACGTCGGAAAGTGCAACCATCATGAGGGGTATGAAAACAATGGCAGCAATATCCAAAAAATATCTTTTAAATGCAGTCACTGAGGATTACTAATTAAAAATTAACTGAATTCTTGATTATACGTAGGTATATATTTTTCCAAAATCATTTTCTTATAAATTAATGGGCCATTATGTTTCCTATAAAATCTCAAATCCAGTACATTATAAATTAGTAATCCCCGATGACTTAATTATTATTTTTTTAATATGCTTTTATACCCCACATTAGAAGGTTGCATATAGGTTTCACAAAATTATTTTTTACACTTATAATCGTATATACCCACAACGATGATCCATTTAATAGCGCCGAGAAAACATTCCACTCTTTTCTCACATCTGAAACACGCCGCACATTGCAGATTACCGCGGGATCTCTCCAAGGGCGTGTTTCAAACCGAAAATGTTTTACAAGCACAGAAATGTGATGTCTCGACGATTTGTCGTGTATATCTTTTCGCTGCTGCCGCCGAGCGAGATGTTTTTTTTCCTCGGAGGCGGCGTCGAAGGTGATATCATTAGCAGTTTGCATACAAACACGTCTAATAAACAAGGGGCGCCCCGGTAACGACTCCGCCGGGACCCACAGATTGGCAATCGCTGGATTTCATCATAATTTCATTCCGCGCTACGCAAATTGGGAATCTTTATTGGTAGGAAAAAAACTCGCCGAAAAACGGATGGTCTGCTGAAAAATTAGCGCTTTTTAAGGCTTAAGAATATTTTGTACGTGTTTTATGAGTTGAGTTGATATTTTACCGCACTACCACAAATGCACGTCGTCCAGCCACGGCTTAAGTTATGGCGCTAATAGTTATTTATTTCAGAGCTTTAAATTATTTACTTTTTTTATGTTTCATTTTACTTTTCTCATCTCACTAGAAATATCTGCTATGATGCGACAGGCAAAGTTTACAATCAGAACTTATAATTAGATGGAAGTACACAAAATACAAATTAGTTAAATAAAAACTGAATACTCGTCGTCTTTATTCTGTCACAATTAATTAAACTTAGAATCCTGATTACCTTAATATAAGCGATTTGATTTTGATATTATACTTCACATGCTTATTCTTAAATATTGTAATATAGACTTAAGATACTTATCTTTAAATATGTATATTAATTAATATACTCTCGAAGTCTATCCTATCTCGAAGTCAAGCCGGAATAGGATGATATGATATAGGAGGCCAAGTCATAATAGTTATCAGAAAAATATTTTAAAAAATTAAAAAAACAGTCATTTAAAACTGGGCAAAGTATTGATTTTGAATACTTGGTTTGGTTAAAATGTGACATTTTCTTCCAAGGTGGAGCAGTAGGCTTTGAATTTTTATAGAAGCATTATTCATGATTACATAATAATAATAAAAAATGAAGAAAAATAAAGATTTGTAGCAACAGGAGTGAAAAGACCATCACAGGGTGTAGATTTTTTAAATTTTTTTTAAATGCTTATAATTTTTAAAACACAACTTAAATTTTTTTAAATATTTTTCTGATAACTATTATGACTCGGCCTATCTCCCGATTTCGGCTTGACGTCGAGATACGGGACATCCTGTATATTTCTTTGCATGTATGTGTCATAAGTTTTTAAAAATACAGTTATCTATTACACTTGTAACAATCTCCTGTTCCATGTATAAGTTCACACTTTCAAAAATTCAAAATACATCAAAATTAAACAATGTATATCACATGTGTGAAATATTATGTAAACTTAAATAATAAATAAAATATAAGTTACCTGGCAAACAACATTAAAGTTATCATTTTGATTGGATGAGTGACCCAATCGACTTATCACTCTAAACCAGATTTTAATGGTTTTTTTTTCTAATTTTGGTATACTTTTCAACATTGTAGTGTACAGTTAGTTAAGTGTTTCGCGCTTGAATTGAAGAGAATCTTTAGTTCCGCTTGTAGAAATTGTTTTTTTTTTTGAGTTACCAAAAAAATTAATGAAATGATTTGAATGCAGTCAACAAGGATTACTAATTTAATATGTACCTACTGAATTCGAGATTTCCTAGGAAATATAGCTATATCTCTTCCAAAATAATATTTCAAAATCACTATGTGAAGCATAAACAGTAATATCTACTAACTTAACTAAATTAAAACATTAAAATAAATAAAGTGTCATGTTTCAACTTTTAAAAAAAGTTTGAGGTAGAGTTAACCTAAGATTGATAATAACTATAACGCGTCTAAAATAACGTACTACTTTTACAAGTTCTAGTGAAATGAAAATCAAAATACGACATTTTCTAATAAAAAAATTTTTCCACATCAACATTTTTTGAAATATATATCCTCTTAAAAGTGTTCTCTTAAAATGTACCTGCTGCAGGGTGTTAAGCATATTTCACGGTCGCGCTTTACAATTGTGAGCGTTAGTAAGGAACACCGTTACACGAAGAATTAGGTGTTTGTACATATTTTTTTGAATTTGTATGTTCATTTAGACTAAAAAAGTTTTTCGTTATATTACAACGTTGGATATAAAATAAATAATGAATGACCCTGTCTTTAACACGGATATCGGCCTTATTAATCTTTAATCAGTATACATCATTTACATAATAATACTGAATATCATCTAAAGTACTGAAAATAAAATTAAATGTAAAATTTTATTATTTGTTCAGTTAATACCTAAATCAATAAATAAATAGATCTATTAAAAGATCAGTAAAACTGTTTGATTAAAAAAGTTATTCCTCAGCAACATCTAACAGCTATTAAAAAAACACCCGGTATATCTGTATAATTTTTGTTACGGGCAGGGTAAAATTGAACCTACCTTTCAAGAACACATTATATGTCGCGAATACTCAACTTACCAAACCTTTGAAATAATACGTGACAATCTATCTGAACTGTCTTTCGTAAAGAGCTCGCAGGTGATCGGGATTACCAATAAAAAAATCCTTAAAAAGTGTGTTTCTACTTGAAATTAGCTCGTTCTAACACTGCAGATGCATCAAAACAATTAAAGGATAAATATTATTCCATTTCATCATGTTTTCAAATCCAAGGTAAATATTTATGTTATAATTTATGTACAAAATTATATTCTGTTATAAGAATAGAGTAGATTCTACCGATAAATATAACATTTTTATAATAATTTCTACAGCACTTATTAATGTTTTATAAAAAAATCTCAAATAAAAAAGGAGTTTACGGAATACTAAAATATTTTAGTCCTCACCGCAGAAATATTGTGGCTGGGAGTTATAACATATAATTTTTGTTTGTCTTTAATTCGTATTTAATTCAAGTTCAAAGTCCAACATTTATGATATGCTTTTAAACGTTTCATTATAAACCAAATCTTAAATAATTTATGGATAAGTTATTTACGGATGTGTAAAGTATATATTTATTTTCTTACTTTCATACATATACCTACATGTTTATTACTTCGCTGTGCTTAGTTAGTTATTTAAATATCTTCTTCAATAACTGCTAAATAACTGTGTGGTAACATTACTTATATTCATGAGAAGAAAACACTTTGTATAAAGCACTATACATTGAATTATCAACATATATCTAGGCGAATGATAAAACATACATTAAATATTAAATTTCGACAAAAAGTTGACATTAACGAAACAAAAATTAATCAATATAAGGGAATTAATAAATAATGAAGAACTAATGTGAAAACAAATTTAATAGATTAAATAATTTTAATTTTTAGTATTGCTACGTTATATTCTGATAAGAGGACCATTAGCCCCGAAACATATTTAGTATCTACTCAATAAATAGTGATTTATACATAGTGTTTACTTGTCATTAATACGTTTTCATTCATAAATCAAATTATTGGTTAAAAATTTCAAAAACTTTTGTGTCCCTACCTATTGTATATTTTAGGCAATGTGTCCTTTTTTTACACTATTATTCCTTCATGGTTTTTGTAAACCAAAATTTAATTTTTTTACTTAATTGATGAATTTAATACTTATTTGTAATGAGCACATTGAAAGGCTTTATGGGCGTATATGTCCATTAAATAAAATACAGTAAAAATCATAATCAAAATTATACCAATGTGCCAAGACTCCTTCGGAGGAGTAACTCTTTGATATATTTTTTATATATTTTTCAGGACATCCAAGAACGAGTTCGTCGGAATGATTAGAAATATATTTAGTAATTCTAAACAATCAGCTAAAAGAAATATCACAGCCCATCAGGAGTACCCTAGAGACAAAAAGTCATTCAGAAAAAAGGTGAAATCTAAGCTGTCCTTCATGAGGGTTGACTCGATAAAATTAGGAAGAGATCGCTCGCAGAAAATCAAATGTTCTCCCGAACTACAAAGGAGATTTGGCAGAGCATCCGCCACCTCCAACCTGAAATTTGAAGACATAGACCAGACATTTAATTTATCCAGCATCTTGAAAAATCCAAACACTTCCAGGTCAAGCATTAAAAAATCACTAAGGTTCGTGGAAAACACCGCGGCAATGGAATGTTCCAGTCAAAACATCGTCGATGTGTCATCATCGAAAATATCTGTCTCAACAATAAATGCAGACACGATTGACAACAAATCTATAGAAAGTGATGAAGATTATTATCGACGAATGAAGGAAAAAATCTTATCCAAAGGAAAATCTGTTAGAATATCAAAACCGAAGAGAAACATGTCTTTAAAATTAAGAAATGACGTATTCGAAGCTGCACAGGTGTCGACATCTTCAACCATACTAGATCACTACTACTTCACTCCAGAAAATAAATCCAGCATGCAAAACAGCAGAAATGACAACATTTTTGGAGACATCAATCGATGCAATCCTGAAGGTATTGGCGAAGACTCCAAGGGAAACTGCGAAGCTTTTCCAAATATTCTTCTCCGAAAGTGGCAATGTGATGACGATGAAAGATGTATAGAATTACCTGGAGATTCCAATGACGCCTCATCTCTGATGGAAATCCAACACAGTGACTCTAGATGCAACGACTTCTCTCAATTTTTCTTCAGCAGAGATGTGGATGGATCATCTGCTTCCACCGAACGTGACCAGGACAAGAGGAAGATGACGGCCGCGAAGAGGATCAAAGAAAACCGATATGACCCCATGGCCATGACACAGACGTGTGCGGTATCTCTGTGCAGAGAACAGAGTATGGACTGCGGTCGAATGTCTTGGTGTTCCGTGTCTAGCTGCTGATTGATACCTGTCTAGAAAAAACCTGTGGGAAACGAGGGTTTGTATATCGCACCCCTAGAACAAGACCGCCACAATCCAAAACATCACGTCCTGAGTAAAACGCATTTTAAGTTTTCAACTTTTTTATTTCTTTATCTCGGCGATAATTAAAACTAAACTTATTCAAATCACCTGAATACACCAGTGTATACAGAATATATGCTTTCTGAATATATATGATTTATAGCCATATTCAAATTCTGGCACTGTTGTTTCAGATATTTTGAAAATATGTATTGTAATACACCAATAATTAATTTAACTTTCAAATAATACCAGCTAGAGATATGGAAATTTTACATTATCAACTTATTATAAAATATCAATTGATTTTGCATTCAAAGGTAAAAACTAGCATTTTTCGGTTTGTTACGGAGTTGTTCTAGGAATGTGATATTATTTATTAATCAGTAATAAACTTGTTAGTGCGGTCCTGCTACCCTCCACTCTTCGCGATCCTGGGCCTTGTTTAGAGGGACGAGTAGCAGTGCTCAGGTCATGTCTCGGTCTGTCCGCATTATTGCAGACTTCTCGCCGTCCGTCCTCGTAGATTCCCACTGACCACTAATTTCACCCCCTCTCAGAAACGTGCGCAAAGAATGAAAGAATTATATCCCTGCATGTTGTGAAAAGCCTTTCTTTTAGGTAAGTTTAGTTAAAGAGTCTTTCTTTAATTGAGAAGTTCCCGAAGAATTAGAAATAAGATATTATTAATTGGGTGGCATTTAAAATTAATGCTAAAGTGAGGTAATACACAGGTACTCTAAATTAATGTAATTTCTTTTAATAATAAACTAACCAGTGTTTTTTTCGAATTTCTTAATACAAAAAGTTTGTTTTTGTTTAATAACAGCGACTTGTTATTACTGACCAAGAGTAAAATATTTTTAAAACATAATTATGTCATTTTATAATACAAGTACAATTTCAATGAGTCATTGACTACTCTAGCCTAGAAACTGAAATTATATAAAATATTATGTTCACTCCCCTTTTATGCACAAACCCAAAAAATTAATCAAAAACATTTTTGTTCATAAATATTTAGAGTCTTTTATAAGTATTTTTATTAGAAAAACACTTTTTATACTGTATGAATGATTTGAACCTGTGTTTTAACGTTGAAATATAAAATATTTTTTACCAAAAAAAATACGAATCAATGTTATACTATTCCTACATTCACCAATTAATAAATACCTCACAACAATAATAAATAAACTTTCATTTCTCAATACTTTAATAAAATTTATGGAAGGAAATAACTAGTTCACATAATTCAAGAGTAAATACGTCGTTGTTCAAAAGATAATATCATATCACAGTTGATTAGGTCGATTTCGATATTTAGACCAGCAAACGAGATAAAATAATTCTCTAATCATCGCAAATACATTTAAGTTAATTACAAAAATATATTAAAATATGAAAGTATTGATTTAAAATTTATCGAGCACCCAAAAGATAAGTATTACCTGCAAATAAATATATAAATACATTCTCCAAAAAATTATTCTGATAATTTATTTAATCATGTATAATCATGTTCATTCGCTTAACAAATGTATATTATTATCTTAGATCAGCTCATATTTTAAAATGTTTTTATCTTATTTGGAAAAATACTATTTACGCATGTCATAAATTTTGAAGTAAAGTGTCTCGTAGACAGTAGAAAAAAACTTCGGGGAAGACTTCTCCTTTCAATTTTGAATAGAAATTATTCTTTCCACTTTGTATGAAAAATCGACAGTTACGGAGATAAGCACCATAAAAATTTGCATTTTTTCTCAATATTAATTTCTGATTTATTTTTTGTAGGCTTATCTTTTGTGTTTTGAATCTAACGTTCATCGCCGTCGTCATCATGAAATTAATTAATATCGAATAATAAAAATTCATTCGCTGTGATACAAATCAAATCAAATAATTGAAACCGTGCAGAAATTTGAACCATTTTTTGGCAAGGCAAGGCAAAAATTATATTATTTGTCTTGTGTCAAAGCGAATGAGTTTTTAATATTCACTTTAAATAACTTTGTCTTCCAAAAGAAAAGTCGAAAATACTTATTGAAAAAAAATCAATCTTTGATGTCGCTGATCTGTTCACATTTTACCCAATGTATTAAGAATATTTTCTATTCGTAATTGAATGAAGAATACCCCCCATTAAGTTTTTGCCACTAGCTACGAGACACCATGTTTAAAGTAGGGTTGTGATTGTCTTTACATTATGTATAAAATTACAATAGATACATAAGTAAATAAAGAAAATAATTAAATTTACGTACCTACAGAAAAAAAATGCTCTAGATTTAAACATTGTTTTTAGAGCCTCTACATAATTTTGATGTCTTTAATCAACACCAGAGAAAATGTTATTTTTGTAATAGTTGCATATTTTCTTAAGAAAATATTGATACCTTATTATTTCTCCTAGCTTTTCCCGTCATTGAGGGTTAGATAATTTTCGCCGTACCTTACTTACGCTCGTGAAAAATAAGAGGAAGGGAAAAATTATATTAAAATAAATTTTATCATGACATCTATTTGCCAAATATCAAAGCTCTTTACATGTCTGTGCTTGATAAAATGCTGTACTTACTATCTATGTAAAGTGCCACCTGTGTATTGTTCACTGAAGCATTCAAAAGCGCACTGCAGTAAAGTTTTGAATAATATTGTCAATAGATGTCAGCGTAGTAGGTATCTCGTTATAAAGAGTGGTGCATCCGATACGCCGGATTTAATTTTAATATGCAACACACAAAATAAGTATTTAATTGGATAATTTTTATTGATTTATAAAATAGAGATGTAGAGATTAATTACGGTGTCGACCAAATGATCGCCGCGGCTGTGTTGATATTGATTTGCCCATTTGATAAAAAATTTAAAGATTGTTTGCAAGGCAGTTCGCTCAATTTCAGCACTAATGCGCTGGATTACTTTTTAGTTCAGGAAATGTTTGTGGTTTGCTAGCATAAACAACGAAATTTACAAAACCTCAAAGGAAAAATTGCATCACGTCAATTCGCATAAGGATGGTGAGAATCCTTTGCAAACTAGTTCTGTTAATGTTTAATTGTTGAGGACGACAAACTGTTGATGTTCCCGGATACTCATCGATACTTTTACTGACCACTGCAGTATTTACGGCTGACCGCATAGGATAAGGATGCGGTTGTTCATGACTAGGTATACTAGTTTCCTAGATTTTTAAAATTAATCTTTGAACGGTCTCAGAATTATTTTCGCCGAATTTGTAAAATGTTTTAATAATAAAAAAGCTAAAACAAATGTTACATTAAGATTACCAAATATAATATAAAAGAATAATTGTGGTATATTAAAACCCGGCGTACCTACCCGATGGACCACCCATATTTATCTGTTACTTTTTTAATACTAACGCCGGCCGCACACTGGATGCGTTTTCGTACGAAATTGAGTAGTACGTATAGTACGAAAACGCAAGTACATTTCTGACCTTCGAAGTAGTATTGAACATCGCTCACTGTACACGATTTAGTAGTGCGTGTACGTACGTGCAGATACGACGTCCGACACGATCCGGATTTGTTCGGAAATTTTTGCGATTTCGTACGATGGATATTGAAAAATTTGTCAATTTGATACATAACCACAAATGTTTTTGAGACCAAAGTGATTCAACTGCGTTATCATCAGTGTAGATTAAATAATTTGGTTTAATAAAGGTGAAGTATAATTAAGTACTTCGAACAAAAAACTTTTGAATATTTCTCCGATGTTATGAGCTCTCGTTGCACTTCGATTCTCCCCTGCATTTGTGATTCTATTATTTTAGATAGATAGTCATGAAATTTGTTATTATTTAAGGAGGGGGTAAGGTTTTTAACTTTTTTTTTTGCATTTTATTTTTAATTTTTTAATGTATAACATCGCAAGAATATTGTGTCAAAAATTCAAGTCAATCGGAGCAAAATTGATGAAATTATGAACATTTGAGCGATACTCAGACTGATTTTCTATACCTGCTCGGGCAGCTAAGAGACGCGCTCACCTGAGGACTACCGGACGTGCTATTGTATTTGAAGAGTTTTGCGTAGACAAGGACAAAAATATTCTGATGATGAAAGCTCTTTGCTGTGTGAACATGGCGTCGACGATTATGTGTAAGTATAAAATAAGTGTTGAGTTTTATTTTGAATTTTGCAGTGTGCAAAACTTTAAAGCGTTTTCCTCACATCTCACGTTTTCAAAGACGGTGTCCATCATAACTTCAAAACTACTGCACCGATCCTTTCGAAATTTTGAACACTATTTCTGTACATAATTTACGAAGTAACGCTGGAGACGTTTTTTCAAATTTGTTATTAATTTTTATTTTTTAATAACAAATTAGTCGATATTTTTCGCAAAAAATCGCGTTTTTCCCTTCAAAGTGTTCCAAAAAATTGAAAAATTAAAATTTCAAAAAACCCTCCCAGCTTTACCTGGGAAAACCTATTATCTAACGAATGAACTTTGATTTTTTGATTTCAGATGATCTAGCACCAAGTTATAATGGACACCACAATTCTACTTTTTTCCGAGACACGTCCGAATAATTTCTGCCATTGCCGTATTTTTTAGTACTTCTTCTTGAAAATTTTACACAATATTCTTCAAATCTCATACTTTAATGTTCCATTAGTTTTAATAAAGAGATTTTAACTGTGTCGTCACAAAAAATTCACAAAAACATGCCTTTTTTGTACGAATTAAACTTACCCCCCCTTAAGTCTGCCGTAATATGATGGAATTCACCAAATTCGTCCCCTCTAGTATATATTTCGTTCATCCATTCGGTTCTACGATGACGACGCCGTAGCAGCCTACGGTCAGAAGAGAGTTTTCCAGAAGATACAGATTGTTCATTTGGCACAAACGTTATTGGAGAAAGGCGAAAAGTAACTGATCGTGACCAACGTAAAATGCAATCAATGTGCGCGCTCAATACGTACGAAAACAATTGCTCGAATACGTGCGATAATAATTCGTATCCAAAGTGCGACCGGCCTAAAGGTTGGTTGCTTGATCAGTAGTCAGAGTAATAGTTAAACGCATAGATTTATATGAAAACGGGTACTTGAAATGGTGGAAAACGCAATAATTTAAGCTTAAAACGTCTGAAACTTGATAAAACCGCGCCTAGCCTTTCAAATTTGATTAATTGGGTACAAATCTTTGTATTGTATTTGGCTGCTTAGAGTAATCAGACAGAGCAAGAAACGTATGGTGGAAGGTTTAAATAATAAGTTGTATTCTATTTTAATTTGTACGAAAACAAACATTTTATTAAAAAAACATTTTGAGACATATTTAAATAAAATTATACAATTAACTTTGTATTAAAAAGCATGAGCTTATTCATCAGACCTCAATCTTGTTTAAAATATAAGGGAGCTAAGGATATGAATAGTTCAAAATAGAGAGCAGAAGATTGAGAATTATTTAGGCGAAAGAAAAGCAGAAGACTGGAAATGTATTTAAACAAACAATATAAATTATTGATTCAAATGCTTACATCCTTTCCAGTAAGCATATAACAATATTTCACATAAGTTGTTTATATCAATAGTGGGCCATGATACAAAACAATTTTTTAGTTTTATATTTTCTCCAAAAACGAATGATCAATTTGTACGTTCTGTAAAGGCGAGGCACCTTTAAGGTTTGTATAAACTGAATAAAATAATTAATTTATCTTTATGTTGTGAAAAAATTTACCACCTATGTAAAATCTTAATTATGTAATGTAACCCACTATTGATATTAGCGGTACAGTTGTATTAAGCGTTGCTGTTGCATTGAAAATTACAGTTACAGTTACAATTGCAGGTTACAGAAGATGGAGGCGCTTCTGGTGTGACTGTTGAAGACGTAGGTTCTGTGTAATCAATAGTTGTAGACTCTGCTGAAGTCTCTGAAGTTATTGTTGTTGTAGAAGTTGTAAGACCATTGCAGTCTTCAGCATTAGGTTCCTTAATTGTCATATAATCGATGGCCCAAAACGCATTCTTCTTACTTAGCTCTTCGCATTGCAGATTTATCTAAAATTATATTGATTATTTTAGACCTGTTACGTATCTTAGGTAATATTTTTTGATAATCATATAGGTTATAATAGGGTTATATAATAAATATTTTAATTCGTTCAATCGACCATAATTCATGAAATTATTAATATTTATATATAAATATGTATGTGTAAATGGTGTCCTAAATGCTATTAATACACAAGGTATCTCAATTCCAATATCAAAAAATTTACAGGTGGATTTCTGCGTTGATAATGAGTCGAGAATGTTTAAGCAAGCATGACCTAATATTTATGGTTATGGAGATATGCAGTATCAAACTTCGCATTTTTTTCTTCAATATAATAAATACAACAACACAATTATTAAATTTATGAATCAATTAGAAAAATGGTATTCAGAAAAAACAAATCAATGATCAATGAAAAAATATCTAAGCTGCTACCGAAATTCGAACACCGGACCGCCACCTTATCCGTTAGTAACGCGTTTTTTTAATTATTTATTAAATTTTAATTTTTCGACCTTACACGTTGTAGTCCCTTTATTAATTGATTCATATATTATTCTATTTTAAATTTTTATTGAGAACTTTTTTCTGAAATTGCAATCTCATATGTGTACAATTTATAATAATTATTCTAAAATGTTGGTATTTACGTTTACAGATCCGTTCCTCGGAGCTTTAAATCCGTAAGTCCTCCATCTTCTGGTGTTGTCGATGAATATCGGTGTGGATAATATTATACTTCCCGTCTTGGAGTCTGTCATCATCCAAAATGCAAATATCATTCCTCCAGGATTACTGGTCCACACGGATAGTTGCAGTGCACTACCATCAACAACCTCCAAAGATTGGCCAGTTTCAATGCAGCTGAAGTCATCTTTGCCGGGAGTTATGAAGTAATCATTGGCGTCGGTAGGTTTTGAAAATAGGTGGGCATAATCCTGGTACTTTTTAACATCAAACAACGAACCCTTTTCGCAGGTTCTGGTCATTATTCCTAGTGTACCAGTTCCAAAATCCTCCCTGAAACACGGTTCCAGCCCGTTGGTTACGCATACTAAAGGAAAAACTAGATATAAAACGCCCAACACTGAATTTATCTCTAACATTATAATATATTTAAATCCAAATACGTGAATGTATGAAGCGTTTGTATTAAATGAGTAATTTATTTTTATTGGTCCTGCAGATTCACATTATCTAATCTTTGATAATTGTAACTTGATGTCCATTATTTTATTTGATAAACTTAAAAAATCAAGATAATAGATATCAAAGAAAATATGTACAGACTTATTGAAGATTTGTAAATTTAATGAATTAGGTTAATTATAACATTTTGGTTATGATAAGGCAAAATAAATTGAATATGTATAGTTAAAGGAATAGGTACTTATAATTATTTGTTTTGGACGCCGGCCTTCGCAACTCTAAATGGCCATCTACTAAAAAAATCTATGGGCAAGGTTCGACGGGTTGTCACGCCAATATCAAATCAATTGTACAATATATAAATATGTACATAAGTAGAAACTCTGTGAGAAATAAATTGTGTAAATAAAACAGAACCGTAAATACGATTGTCTTATTTGGTCCTAAAAGTGACCGAAAGAACAAAATACCTAGAATCCATAATCACCAATAACCTAATGGATGACGACGATATTGACAGGCAAAGACGAGCTCTCAGTGTAAAAGCGAATACGCTATGTAGAAGGTTTCGTCTTTGTAGTAACGCTGTAAAAAGGACGCTCTTCCTAGCCTCTGTTGTACATTATATACATGTGAACTCTGGACAAATTATAAAAAGAGCAGCATAGAAAGACTTCGCATACAACATAATAACGCCTTTCGTATGATGTTTGACCTTCCCAGATATTGTAGCGCTTCCGGTGTGTTCACGGAGAGGCGTGCAACTTTCCCAACTTTGCAGCCCTCATAAGATCCAGGGTGGCAGGAATGAGGGAAAGGATATACAGCTCCGGAAATATCCTTATCCTGGAAGCCCACCTTCCTCCAGCATCCAGCATTGATGCACACTGGAGAAAGATACTGGCCCCTCATAATCGACATGCCATCGCTCACTAAAGCCGCTATTATACGATGTATTCCTATTTCTTTTTTCATGTTTACTGATACTTGTACTGGTTTTCTCTTTTCTTTTGTGTGATTTTTTTTTCTCTTTTCTTTTATATGATAATTTAATGTATGTACCTGTATGGAATGTGTGAGACTTCACGAACCTCTCCACATACTGAAATATAGTTTTATTTATTTATTTATTAAAAGAAATTATGCCATAACCCCTATCTCCTTTCACTGATCTACAGAAAGTGAAAGTTTGTTTATCAATGTAAACTACCTAAAAAAAATTATATATTTAAAATTTATTTTTGAGTGGGCATTTCTTGGCAGCCATGTCATCCTGCATTAGTATTGCGCTGCTTGGCAGCGTAGCAAGGTTGCCAAGGAGCATTGAAACTACACCATCTTGGCGGCAAATGAGTGGGGCCAAGGGAGCCTTCGCTCACAAAGCGGTCCTGGGTAAGCAGCGGGTTACCATTCACTGGTGCTATTGCCCAGGCTGTTGAAATTTATTTCGTCAGCCCTGTCTAGTCAATCTCCATAAATTTAATACTACTACATTGAATCACCGAACTTAATTTCAGGATGGACGAGTGCAATAATCCACCAGATTAGATATCATTAATTTCATCCCTTACATCTTGTTTGTATGAAAATACGCAACTTTTAAGTATTTTAATTCTACGATTCTACATGGGATATTTAATGTGATAGCCGAGACATTCAATACCCGAATTAAACATCAAATTTAATGCTGGTGCGTAAAAGATTCTAACTGGATGCCAAGAAAAACAAGTTTTAAGTTAAAACTGAATTCCGATGAAAATTCTCTTTGATTTACCAATTAACGATAAGATACCCCCTATCAACGGAAGCCAAACTGATAAATAATAATTGGATCTGATTCATTATTTATCGCTATATATGGTATCAAATAATTAATAAAAATGATTTATATTGAAGTGAGACACCTAGGTATTTGTTGTAAACAGTTCAAACGTTGAAAATGTCCGGGTTATTTTTCATAATATATTTGGTTTTTTCATTAAAATATGTTACAATCGCGTCGGAAGAGTGTTACAAGGAGGATTTCGAAGCTGCTTCACTGGGAATAATGAACAAAGCCTGTGTCGGTGCATCTCTATTTGATGTTAAAAAGTACAAGGATTACGCTGAAGAACTTCCGAAGCCGAGTGGCGCCAACGATTACTTCATAACTCCTAGCTCGGCTGGCCTCAGTTGCATCGATTCCAGGGATGCTTTTGAAGTTGTTGTCGGAACGGAGCTGGAACTATCGTTGTTCACTAGTAATCCTGGAGAAACAATGTTCGCATTCTGGTTGTTGGTCGACACCGCTACAGGAGATCAGTTGGGCGTAACACCGATAGTCATAGACTACAGCAGAACCTGGAGAACTTCTGTAATTAAAGTGACAAAAAATGCCACAATTAAAGTAAATAACATTATATTAATTTCCACATCCCCATTTCACTCATTCGTAACGTACAGCGAAATTATTATCCGAATTGTAATCATTTCCTCCGTCCGTCCGTCGTAACTTCGTGTAACGTCCGTCTTTATGGCATAAAAAAAATCTTGTTTTCTTTTGTTCATTTCCTTATTTTTTCTTTTCTTCTTTTTTATTATTATTTTTTTTCATTTTTAATAAATAAATAAATACTCATTCTTTAGGAACCGACATATAAAAGTAACGTCATTTTTGACAGGTAACAGCTAGTACCTGTGTTAGTTTATTTGAATTTCATCATTTAATTAGTTTTTCTCTAGTTAACTTTTGCGACCATGTTTGCAATCAATCTTTTTGTTTGTAGCAGTTCAAAGTAGTTTGTGGATTTTGTGCTTTTTTAAGCTTAATAATGAGGTGGTGTTTTTCTGGATATCTCCTGGTGTGGCCAAAATAACATTGCAATTTCCGATATTTAATTGTTTTAAGAATTTACTTTCTTTTCCATGAGGATCATCATGTTGCTATTGATCATATATTTCAAATGCTTCAAGTCATTTTTGTTGCTAAGTATTTTCTTTCATGCGATCAGTCATTTTTCTTTTACCACTAATGCAACGACTTTTTTCCATTTTTCATTAAAGTCGTAATTAGTGTGATTTTTAATTTTTTTAATTCAAACAGAGAATCATGTTAATTTTTCACAGTATTTTATGGTTTATTCTTCATTTTTACTCCCTTTATATTAACTCGTGGCGTGTGCTCGCTTGCTTGCCGGCTTGCCGTCGAAAAAATTTTGGATCGATTTTTGACCCTTTTCCCGTGATCCAATTGAGCTGAAACTTTGCAAGCAGACTTGTGGTGACGACCAACAAGATCTATCAATTTTTCATTAAATAATAAAAATAATTATAGTATAATTTTGGATTTTTCAAATTTTTAATAGTTTTTTCAAATTGGAATCATCACAAAAGTTTGATTACTAGCAACGGCGGCCCGATAACGTCACGGAATATTTTCCGGAATTACTCCGTCGGTATACATAATAGGTACTTCACTACACAAAGCATGAAGTGTCTTATCAAAGCTCAAAACATCTGACATTTAAGAAATATATTAAATTACTGTAAGTTTAGTGTTATGTTATATGTTTTAATTCGTCTTTAACTGTTGTTATATTTTACAAAGAAAGGGATTATAATAAAAACTTGGTTTTTATGGGTTACTCTTTATGTATTAAGTTACTAGAATATAGATCAATTATTTAGTCAACTGAATTTTTTATTTATTTTGAGGAATTACATTTTTTATTTTGTTAAATATTATTTCTTCCATTTGAATTCGTTTTCTGTTCAACATTAATATATTAAATGCTTGTCTTGTAATCTTGTATCACCTGCTTTCAAGTTCAACTTTTGAAAATAATTTTAAAAAATCCTAAAAAAATGTTGATAAGCAAACAGTGCATTTTAATAAAAAAAAAAAAATCGTATTCAACGTCATAGATAATTATAGGTAAGATGTGTACAAAATTTGAACCAAATCGGCTTTATATTTTTTGAAATATCATTTCCACCATTCTTAAAAAGAAAGTTTAAAGAAAAACGAAAAGAAAAATGTTTAAAATATGATTTATTTTACTTTGTTATACACAAACACAACATGAGTTATTCAATTACTACTATAGTTTCGAGAGGAGCAGTCCCTCTCATCATCAAGTATAGATAATAATAGTTAATATCTATACCTGATGATGCTCCTCTCGAAATTATAATAATAATTTAATAACTCATATTGTGTGTGTATATTACAAAATAAAATAAAAACATATTTTAAATTATAATGTTGCACCACGAAGTATCTGCCAAATTTTTCAATGATAAGAAAAAATTTTTCGTTTCAAAATGTACCAACCAACTCAGATTACTATATTCAGCCAATTTTTAATGAGTGATGACTTAAATTATATGAAAAATTAAAAAAACGATTTTTCGATAAAAAAAGATTTTCCAGCGGTCGCTGGCTCTTGGTCTATAAGTTTCTCTTAATTTTTATTCGATGTTTGATCATTTCGTCATTACAGCGAGTTTTGGAGCAGCTTGTCGGCCTCTTGAGTCTCATCGGATGCCACTGGATGACTATGCAGCTATCCTCCGACCTTCCACTTTATCATTTCATTTTGTTGGCATATTCGAATACTTTTATAGTATCCGCATATAAAAAAAAAACAAACAAGGAATAAATAACTTGTTTTTCATTCGTCTTGTCTAATTTATTTTAGACGCATTTTGTTTTATGAAGGCATTAACAATCTAACACTTAAACTCAACAACTTGTATTTATATCTGGAATGGGAATTTTAAGGATTTTAATGAATTCTGTTCCAATACATATGAAATTTAAATTGTATATTCATTGTTATACCTACATATCTCAAGTAAATTAAATAAGTTGAATAAAAAAAAAATATTTTTCCTTACGTGCAATTATAGAGAACTGCAAGCTTTCCTCGAAAAAGGCAATTTAAAAGAATTTATTGTATCTTAAATATTTATATTTGATTTCAGATTAAGCTCCAAAGTGGTGAATTAAAAAGTAAAAACGCAACAATGGCCATTGATTATATAAGAATAAAAGGACCTAATGCGGAAGACTGCCTTGTGAAGCCAACAACATCATCTACTACACTGAGGACGACGTCTATGGATTATACAGAAAGTCCAACATCGACCACTGTAGATTATACAGACAATCCAACATCAACCACAATAGATTACACGGACGATCCAACATCGACCACTATAGATTATACGGACAATCCAACATCAACCACTATAGATTACACAGAAGATCCAACATCGACCACTATAGATTGTACGGACAATCCAACATCAACCACTATAGATTACACAGAAGATCCAACATCGACCACTATAGATTATACAGATGATCCAACATGGACCAGTATAGATTACACAGAAAACCCAACATCGACCACTGTGGATTATACAGAAAATACAACACCATCTTTTCCCCCAACAGTTACACCGGAACCACCGCCATCGTCTATCACTTGTAATTGCAACTGTAACTGTAATTTTCAGTGTAACAAAAATCCCCTTTCTTAAGTCTTAGGTACTTACAACTGATCTTATATCTGTAGGTTGTGTAAAAATAATAGTAGTATTTACTAAATTACATATTTTTTATTTATTTTTCTCATCCTCTTAAATTTATTCCCACCAAAAAAATTAAATATTCCATACATAGGTGCATTCACGATACAGGATGGTCCTTTTTAAAAAATATTTAAATAAAATGTTTTTTGAGCAAGAAGGCAAGTATCAATGTATGCATAAACAAGTTATAAAAATAAATGTGCTTCGTCCTGAATTAACTGACTGGAAATTTTAATTCGGGAGCGTATGTTCATACTTAAGCGACACCCTTATTTGTTTGTTTTTAAGATTAATTATTTACTTTACTTGCACTGTGTATATTTAGCCAAGATAAAAACCGCTTTATCTGTCGCCAGGTAGCCATTAACTATAAAATTTCAAAATTAGATAATATTGTCATATTTATTATATACTGATCATATATTTTACAATTTACTCATAAGTATGTTATAAAGCTATCAACCAAATACTACAATACAATAATTATAAATCTAGTATATAATCAGAACCTACCTAACTCCATGAAGTATTTTTTTGCAAATCAAAGAAAACATCTTCATTAATAGCAAATTAACTTACTACTGGTTATTATTTATAACAATAAAAAGAAAATACTTTTGTGATGAATTTATAAGTATTTATTTTAATTTAATAAAATTTCATTACAATAAAAAAGATTTTATACATAACTAGATAACAGAGCGTACAATATTATGCCACTTACATGAGCATACACACATGCTCATGCATGTGGGTTTATAATTTCAATACAAAATGACCAAAAAAAAAAGGTTTCTCCATCCCAAAAGGCCGAATGAGTCGTAAATGTACCTAAAGCAACATAAAATCGAATTCTTGGTAAAAGACTGTTGTAAAAACTTTTTGGTGTATCAAACGATTTCACACAAAACACACGCAAGTGATATATAAAAATAATCCTTAAAAGCAATGAAAACTTGGAAATTAGAATCGAAATGGTTTTTACAAAATCTTCCTTACTCTCTTTAATTTGTTTGTTATTTAATTTTTTTTTAATTATTTTTGTTAGTAGGCCACTAGGTCAATGACCTACTCCGTGAAATGTTTATTAATCTGCTGTGTGCGGTTGACAAAAATTAAAAAATATAAAACCTTATATATCAGTGACTATTGACATTAGAACAATGTTGCTTGAACATTTTCGACACATAATTTGGGCAATAAATAATCTTTTGATAAAGTATTGCGGACTAGCTCTGTTACACCCTGTACATTATCAACATTTTATCAACACAAAGCAATTATTTGATTTTGAAAAAAATACATCTGTTTGCCACACTTTAATCTAAAATCTAAATTATGTATTACAATCTTTAATGACCTGCGATGGTGGCACCTGTGTATCAAACATGAAAGTAATATTATTAACGGGGTAATAGTGAAAAACTACTTAATACTCCCTTTATATTAACTCGTGGCGTCTGCTTGCTTGCCGTCAACAAAAACTTTGGATCGATTTTTGACCCTTTTCCCGTGATCCAATCGAGCCGAAACTTGGCAAATAGACTCGTGGCGACGATCAAGAAGATCTATCAAATTTTCGTTAAAAAAATTAATAATTATAGTATAATTTCTGATTTTCAGAAATTTTATCGGTTTTTTCAAATTGGAATCATTATTTTTTTATTTTTGGAAAAGTTTGATTACGGTGGCCCAATAACGTCGCGGAATATTTTCTATATTTGAATTACTCCGTCGGTATGCATAATAGGTACTTCACTACGAATGTCGAGAATCTAAATTGACTGACAAATGTTTTTAGAATTTAATCTTGAAAGCATGAAGTGTCTTATCAAAGCTCAAAACATCCGACATTTTAGAAATATATTAAATTACTGTAAGTTTAGTGTTATGTTATATGTTTTAATTCGTCTTTAATTGTTGTTATATTTTACAAAGAAAGGGAGTATAATAAAAACTTGGTTTTTATGGGTTACTTTTTTTTAATATGAAGTTATAAGTGCACTGACTTTTGGACATTTTTTTACCAATGAATCGGCATTTATTGGTCAAATTTAGTATTGAGCTGGTGTATAGCTGTCTTGTGTCAAACGCTTGAAGGTTTCTGGGTGGGTCTTCGGAGTTATATCTAAATGGTTTTTTGTTTGTTACACGTATATAACCCATTTCTGAGACTTTATTGAGGGGTCTAATATGGTTGGGGCCGCACCACACACACTTAGCTGAAAATACTATGACGGAGTGCGTAGTATACCATTTTTGAAAGACTGAGATTCTTGAAGCCGCGTGGAGTTTCGAATGTATTTTATTTCTAATATTAAGTTCATTTCTAGTTTATTAAATTTTACTTCTAACATGTATTTCTGATAGTATTTCTAATGTATTAACTTATAAAAAAAACTGTAGGTAGCTACAGGTAGTTGTTTCAGAGCAGACCTTGTCTAGTGAAGCAACTACTTTCTTATATACGTTAAAATACACGAAATAAATAAATAAAATTAAATATACGTACACACACAATACATTACATATAGGATAATAAATATGTAGCAATCCACCACCTACGTACCTTGGATTGAATAACTGGATAAATGTCAATAAATATAATGTATCTATATTTATTAAAAAATCAACTCTAAAAAAATAATTACAACCGAGAATCGAACCTGAAACATTTCCTTACCGGAGAATACCAATACCAATTTCTTCATAAACGAAACATTTTAGCCCCATGTTATAGTGTATTGGATTAATGATACGAACACATCAATTGAGGGGTATAAAAGCAAAGGCAGCAATATCCCATTTTGGTGTTTCTGAGATCATCGTGTTTCTGAGATCTAAGAGGTTTCTGGATAAAAAATCCGTCGCTACTTAAGGAAATTTCTTCGGAATCTATGAAATCTACATCTTACTGGCGATAAGCTTTAAAAAACTATTTCCACCTCAGTTTCCTTTTTATATACGTGTATATAAATAAATATGTAATTTTTAATAATGGATTTTGCTATGTTTGCTACCAACGAATGGACATTTATGCTTTCCTACTTAATGGAATATTGCTGTTTTTTCTAGGTGTTATTTCAGCCAAAAATCGACATGAACTCTCACTTTTGTATGTAGCTTCCATTTTGTCATGTAAAACGTCCCTGGTCTCGATTGGTGGAAGTGGATATTGCTGCCTTTGCTTTATACACTACGAGGATATTGTGAATGCATTCGAAACTTTTTTTTGGAAACTGGTGCCTGCTTTTATAACCAGCAATTAGGGGAGTGGCGTACAAAATGACATACTAGTTATAAAATATCAAATCTTTATTTATTATTAATATTGAACATTTTAATTAACAATGTATTCTTTGATTCATTACCTAATTAGAATTATAAAGATCAATCAACTAAATACAGTTACAAATACAGTTCACACGTAAAACGTTTTGTCTTTTTCGGAACATCTGCAGATGATGCATGGGTCCATTTCTTACAGGTCAAACACATTAGCCAGACCTCTTTTGGCTTGGACCTGGAGTTAAGATCATTGCAATAAATACAAGGACAATCTTTATCATCATCCCCGACTTTAGTATGAGTTTGTAAGGAAGAAAAATCATTTTCACAGTCGGAACTAAAATCCCAATATTTTGAGATCTTTCGCGTGTTTTTCTTTGAAACAGGTGGAGGAGCAGATTTTGCTTTTGCTTCTTCTATATTTGGCCTTGAGTTTAATAATAATACTCTAGGTTTCTTGCGTGGTTTTTTTTTTCCTTGTCCTGCCACATACATTCCTTTCGGCACTGCAGATAACACACTAACCGGAACATTAATATTAATGTCTCGGAGTACATTGGATGTTGTGGGTGTCGTAAGAATTTCAGTAGCTGTATCTGTAGATTGGGCTGGCAAAAGTGGACGTGCATTGTCAGCGCTTTATGTGCTTGCAATTACAAGCCATACCGAATTTGCTGCTTTCACCTGAGCTAGACTTGCTGTGGGTATGCATAGTTCTTCTGCTGCCGTTGAAATTTCTTCAGTCTCTAAATAAAAAAATGTTGGGTCAAATGACATAGTATGCCATTTTACCCGAACAAGATGTATGGCATTTTGTCCGCCTAATAGCTTTCAAATTTAGAAAACAATAACTGAAAGTTTACGTAGAATTTTGAGTTATCAAAAGTTTATTGAAGTAATTTAATCTATTTGAAATCAAAATACGACAATCTCAAACAAATGAACTTAAAAAATACTTACTTTTACGAGATAGGAAATCTATCTGCTTGAAACTCGTCGCTACAAAAATCAAACAAACGCATGTCCGCATCAAACGGCCCAATGGACGCGACTGGCGCCACCACAGGTTACGACCTGTTAATAAGCTGTTGTTTAGAGGAATGCATGACAAAGTTTACTTAGCGGTTTCGGAGAAGAGTGGGTGTGCCATTAGACCCGCCTATGTCATTATGTACGCCTCTCCCCTTTTAGTATTATTTTTATTAAAAAGGCTATCAAATGTTTAGGCAACGAAAGAAAAAAGTTTTAATAAAAGTAGTTACGGACGTTACAGAAAGTTACAGACAAACAGGCAACGAAATTATTATTATTGGGATTTAATTATGTATTTTTTTTCATTTTAGTATCATTAACATTCTTTCGAAATATATTTTTCCAACTGATACATCTAATTTGCTTAAGATAACGTAAAAGAATTTTCTATAATAATTGTATCTCCACAACAAAATGTGTTTCCAAAGCAAATTATTTTATTTTCTCACAATGGAAATATATCAGCAAAAACGAAATGTGCGAAACCCATTTTTTTATTGTATAGACGGAACCTACTCATTCTTATACACGTAAAGTTTCAATGAGAAATGACAAGCAAGTGTTAAATGTTCTATTATTTTTGGGTAATTGTCTTTACTTTAACATTAGAACAAATTGACTGAAAAAATTAGTTTATGTAATATTTTATATAATATTTATCACGTCAAAGTTGATGAAGGGTATACATAATGATTGTTGGAATATACATATTGTATAATATGGTCAATACATGATTGTTAAAATACCACAAACCCACGAGAATAGGCAATAATATTTATTACTTAATAACTAATAAGTTATTTTTATATCAGATAGATGTCAATACATATATTTATTATAAAAAATATGTTTATGTAGGTAGGTGTATGTGGGGTATAAATGCAAAGACAAATATCCGAAAAATTAAAAAAATGTTTTAAATGCAATTACCTGATTCAAAATGTACTGAATTCTAGATTTTATGTATCTATTCCTTCCAAAATCATTTTTCTCATAAATGTATAGGCTAATCCTTTAAAATATCGAATTCAGTACATTATAAATTAGCAATCTTCGATGACTGCATTCAATATTTTTGGATATTATATATTTGAAAATAAATTATAAAAGATTACAGTATTTTTTGATATACTTCTTCTTCAATATATTCGATAATAATATATATATTATTTATTAATCATTATAAAAATACATGTAAATAATAAAATCGTAAATATTAATGTACCTTCTGGCATTTTCAATATTTTATCAAGTCATAAATTATCAGTGTTAATTTCAACACAGAAGAGACTCGTATTTAAAGGCTTATGCATATATTTATAGCTTAATGTTATCTACCATTCTAGATAACATGCATGTTTTGCAAGAAGTTACATAAAGGATTTCTAGGCTGGTTCACCTGGAATATTTTTTTATTATATATTAATACGGCTTATTTATACCGGAAAATGCTGGTATTTTCGCAATTTCTTGATTATTCTAGCGTTTAGGAGAAGTTTTTCGTTGCTCCTCGGTTAAACTAGGCATTTATAGACGTTTATATATTTTTCCCAAAGGTTGTTGATCAACCTAGGTTGTTATAGGCCGTTCTCGATATTTCGGTAGTGTTATAACACACTACAAGGAAGTCGGACAGTGCGTAAATTATTTTTAGCATCGCGTTACAATATTGTTATATAGACATATACAGAGAACTATGCAACAATATCCTCCACTAACGTTACCGAGATGCTACGCGATGCTAGATGGTTTTGATTTCCCAGCCTTATTAACTCGCAATCAAAATATATAGTGAAAGTTAGTGACCGAAGGTTCGGTTTCGGCAAGTTTCGGAAAAAAATGTAGTTTCGGCATCAGTTTCGGTTTCGGCAGAAAATCTGCCAAACCTTCGGCAGCACCGAAACTCTACGTTCGTGAATTATCGCGCGTCGTTCGGTTGACTTCGGGTGAGTTCGTGGCTCGTGTGTCACCCGCCGACATCAGCTGAGTTCGCTAGTTACTAGTTATTAATTAAGTAATTATACATTTTACTAACTGCAATTAAAAGATCTCAATAAACGAATAAATTTTAAATTTAGATTTAAGAATGTTGTGATTGTAAATACAATTAAAATTAAAATTAATGGGGTCCTTCCTTTATAATGTAAGTGTTGATTATTGACAAAATTTTGTTCCAAGAAGTAGTTAACATGTTTTGTTTATTTTTATTAATTTTGTTTGTTTTATAGTGGTATTAACTGTCTGTATAAGTGTAAAAAATAAGCCAAATTTCAGTAAACAATAGATTTTTAACATGTGTAAAAAAGTTTCAGTTTCGGCCGAAACTGAGACAAATCCCGAAGGTTTGATTTCGGTTCCGGTAGAAAGTTCTGTTTCGGTCGGACACTAGTGGAAGTACGTCATTTTTAATGAGTGATGGCTAGCACCTTCTTAAAAGCAGTTTAACATAATGTGCGTATGTATAAAAAGCGGAAATGGTAAGAAAATGTTCACCTTCTTCAAGATATCTGTAATTGATAAGAAAAGATAAGATATCCATTTGCGTATACGAGTAGATATATAAGGAATAGAGCCTAAAAGATAAATGTTTATTTAGTTCTATTCACCGATTGACGTACAGTAAATAAATTCAATAAAAATAGGATATAATGTCTGCAAGAAAAGAGCTTAAAATTAAAGGCAGAGTTTTTACACTATGTCTAGTTTTTATAGGAATGCAAGTTACCAATGCTTTGGATGAGTGTTACAAGGAGGATTTCGGATCTGGTTCACTGGGAATAGTGGCAATGGCCTGCGAGAAAGGTTCTCTGTTCGACGTAAAAAAGTACGAAGACTACGCTGACAAGCTTCCGAAGCCAGATGGTGCAAATGATTACTTTATTACTCCCGGCGCAGATAATGTCAGTTGCATTGAAAGTGGACAATCTTTTGACGTCCTTCCAGGAAGTGAACTGCAATTGTCGTTCTTCACCAGCAATCCTGGTGCTCCAATAATCGGCTATTGGGTACTAATTGACCTCCTCAACGGAGGTCAGTTGGGCTTTGCGCCATTATTCATCGACAACAGCAAAATCTGGAAAACTTCAAATATTAAATTGACCAAAAAAACTACCGTAAAGGTAATTTCTTATTTATATAACTTTTTTCCATTTTTGTCAAATACACGGTTAAATCCATCAAGTTATTTTTCCAAATGACAGCGGAAATGTATAAATTTGCACGATTTTCGCACGGCTCACACACACATATATATATATATATATATATATATATGTTTTTTTTATTGAAAGTTTATTGGACAACATTAACACTTTGTAAATACCAGGGATGTTATGGAGCTCCGTAACCGTAACCGAAACTATCGGATATCCGAAATTAAAAAATATCCATAACCGTAACCGAAACCGATATAAAAGTTTCGGATAGTTTCGGATAAAGGCGGAGTCTAAATCTAAATGACAGGTTAAGACAGATTTTTGTTTGTTTTTCCCGGCCGAGCCGTCACTTTCAGTTGTCACACAAGCCGCGCGTGTCTCTTGCAATAATATAATATGCAATAATTAATAAGTATAATTTACCTTGGATCAATTTTGACTATTAAAACAAAAATTAAGGTTAAAATTTATTAATAAACATTTTGTAATGGTTTAATTACTTACAAAATTCATTAAGAACTGTTTTTGTTATTATATACTTAGATTACAGTAAAAGTATACCAAGGTTTTATTACAATTTTAGATTTTACTCTTACCTTTAATACTCAAGCAATGCTTATGAAGACTGATTTGTTGTAAATTACTATATTATTGCAAATTGTAATAATTCCTATAATCATATTGAATAATATTAATAGAAGTTACTAATATTATTATTTTTTTATTATAATTTTGTTTTTGTATTTTTAAGTGCATACCTTTATAGGTACCTATATAGCACTTAAAGTGGTTGTAATGATAGTTATTTATTTGACTGATTGTAAAAACAAATGAAAACATAGGCTAGAAATAAAAGTCAAATCTTGCTATTTGTATTTTACTTTTATAATTTTAAAATTCTAATATCCGTAACCGAAATTATCCGAAACTAGCGGATAATCCGAAATAATTTCATATCCGTAACCGTATTCGAAACCGGTATAATATTATTCCTATATCCGTATCCGTATCCAGATCCGAAATTTCATATCCATAACATCCCTGGTAAGTACCATCAGTGGCGTGATCAAGGGCCAAATATCAAAACCCACCCGCTATTTTTCTTCTAGAAATGTCAAGACGTCATCAGGATACGACGCATCTACGTCAGAGAAATGAAATTTACGATATAATATATAATTTAAATTTTATTTTAGGTAAAACTGGAATGTGAAAATTTACAAGAAAAAAACGCTTTACTGGCCATTGATTATTTAAGAATAAAGAGCCCAGATGTAGATGACTGCGTCATAAACCTAACAACTACTACTGACGATTATACAGTAACTGTGACGACTACGGATGATTACACATCGACTGTGACAACTACTACTGACGATTATACAGATACCACATCAACGCCTTCGATTGCTACACCAGAACCGCCTCCAAATGTTATAACATGCAATTGCAACTGTAACTGCAATTTTCAGTGCGACCGCAATCCTTTTCCTTAAGACCGCTAAACATATTAATTATTCTTCTTATTGTCCAGTTATCGAATATAGGCGATCATTATATTGCTGGCAGCAACTTTTCATAACAAAGTGTTGGACCATAGATTTCCCGATCCGTTACCTCAGATTCTTCATCTAGGATGTCCAACGTCTTCCAGAACTTCTTCTACCCGCAATTTTACCTGCAGGAAATGGTACTCTCTGTATGTCTCGCGATTCTTTTTTTTATTTTTCTTTTTGCTCCGGATCGTCATATTGTCATTTGTAGACCTATTTTCATATAAGAAAGACGATCAAATTAGTATGTGAAGGTCGTGCGTACGAGGCACGTTTACGTTGTGTTGGTGTTTATACCCGTAAAAAATAAACAATGTAAAAGCTATCGGTATTTCTTTCGTGTTTTACTATTTAATTTTTAATATTACTTTTTATTAATTTAATATCTTACAGGATGTTTAACACCAAGTCCACAATTCTTTATACATTTTAAGGATGTGAATCAAAAATTTGTGTAAATCCAAAATAAGCTACTTTTTTACGTATTTTTTGCATTTAAAAAAAAATATTTTTAACATTTCTTCTGCAAAACGTTGGATAATTTTTAATGTTTATAACTATTATCGCATACTATATACCAATTATTTTTAATATTAGTCAAATAAAATAATTATGAAAATCATAATTCACACATTTTTTGGTTCAAATTCCTTGTGACGTTTTTATTATAAACCTGTCTCAACACTATTTTTTCTAGCTAGACAGGCATTGGAATTTAATGGGTAGGTATTATATTTATAAATTATTAATGGTTATAAAAATTATTTTAACAAAATAAAACTATTTGGAAGATCCGAAATTGGATTGATTTAACTATGTATCTTCATTGTATATCAAAAACGGCTAGGTCTCTTGTAATATGCACCCGAAATCAATAAATTTTTGGAGAATTTTTAAAATTTATTTCTTAGTATAAACATCCCCATAATAGTTAATATGACATCATGACAATATGACACAGGTATGTCATGTTATATTATATGTCATGTTATATAACATGTATGTCATGTTATATTCAATAATCAATTATTTATATTACTATCCATAATAACTTACACATTTACATTTACCTATCATATAATATGGTAGGTACAATCTATAATATAATATATAATATATATTATACTCTACAATACTTTACTAGTTACAATAATTATAATATATAAAACATAAAACAAATGCTATATAATATATAGCGTTTGTTTTTGAAATCATTCATCTTAGATATTTATATTCTTTATATTTCCGGCATCTCATCATACATTTTAACACCTCTGTAGACAATTCAATCTATACACTTTATTCTTACATGGTAAATTTATTATATTCCTATTTCTAATATTTTTTTTTACATTACAATTACAATAATTTTTTCCAAAAAATATTTTGGCATTTTATTACTGTTATTTCAAAAGGCAACAGTATTATGTTTCATGATACATGAGCCTGAGTTAGCTTATTTAGCGGAATGGCTAAATAACGAAGATTGCATTTTTAATCATAAAATGTTGTTAAATTATTTATTAAGCCAAAGCCGAAAATTATTATAGCGATAGTGAGTATTTCAACGTTCCTGAGCTGAAAGATATATGGTGGAGGTACATAAAAAAATAATAATTATACGTTGATTTTATTCAATATTTACTTTATTGTTTTGTTAAATGATGAGCAGTTGTATCAAGGAAGTTAAAATAAAAGCATTTTTCTGATCGCCATTTGCTAAATTGTGTTTTATTAAGATTATTCCCTGCACTGTGATATAGATGAACGACGTTTTCCCATCTATAGCTCTATTTCATATTATTAGGGAAAGAAATTTACGGACCATAGTTGTGTGCATTAAAAACACAGATTAAAGCGGTCCAAAGGCGTTCTCATCGCCACACCGGTGTGTAACAGGCGATCGCCATAGCAAAACCAATTTATTATATATTATCTTTACAAGTGACAGAAGATTACACAACCGCAAATTGCGTCACAAAAACCAATCTGAGCGCGTCATTTCCTTCCCCCTTCCATATCACCGCAACGTACGGCGCCACAGTCGCCATCTTACGGTGATCACCGCAACGTGTGGCGCGCAGTCGCCATCTCACGGTGCTTTGGGGAAATACGGCCCCGCCTGCTCGCTCTGAAGTCAGAAAAAGAGTCATGTTATGTCATAGATATGTTTTGCCTGAACCCCACGGGGTCAAAAACTGTGTCACGTGGTATGGCCTGACCTTGCTAAGGCTGTGATACAGTCATTGGACCTGCAAGGTCCTACATACTTAGAAAATGCGTCAAAAAGTCAACCGTGAAGGTTCGAATTTTAATCAGGTCATAAATATTAGCAGACCAATTGTTACGCGATACTTTGCATAAATACTGTATAGTACTTGGCCTTAACGTATATTTTGATACTACTTTCCTCTATGGACGAAGTGGTTTTATATACTTATCGCATTTCTAAGAAATATCCCAAAAGGTCAATTTTTCTTCAAAGTCAAAAAATGAGTCTATATAGGCGAGTGTGTATTCTCCAGATAGTTATTTACTCAGCAATCATGACACAAAAAGATTCATCAAGATCGAACACTTCTGTCGGAAGTTATTTCTACTTTTGTGATTTTACCCATATTTCCACCGCTCGCTGGTCAGCGGCGGTCAGATTAAAATCAGTAAAAAACAGAAAACCAGTGTGTTTCAGATTCTAATTATTTATATTAGAATGGTCTCGACCAAGTGCAATCCGCTGCGACACTTTCAAGTGTGCCAAACAAATATTATTAATGTAATAAAAAATAAATAAAAAATAAGCATTCAAAGTGGGCCGCGACAAATCAAGCGCGCCCGTGGAATTCCACATATGTGAAAACATATAATTCCAATAGATGTTTGCACAAGGAACATGATAAAAAAGGTTTCAGATCGGTGCGACGTCCGTGACGTCCGTAATCTGAGTTCAAAATATCGACTGGCTACGCGTTCGGCCGTGATGCCTGTTGCGTCAGAGTCCATTTACCTTGTTTGCCTACCCCAAGGAGTCGGTCGAACAAAATGTTACCTTTTTAATTTTCAAATTGAAATGTCACAACGAGGTGCACCCGTCGCATTTAAATACTTAGGTATTTTCACTTCCTCGTATCTCTGAGGAAGGATTCTTCACCTTAGTTTTACCAAATTCCATCAAAATAGCGGCCGTTTCATAACGGTACACGCTACGCTCCGCGCTGTGGCGCGAGCTTTCCCTGTATTTGAATAAACAAGACACATAGATTTTAATTAAAAAAACACATAAATTACATTTACAAAGTGCCTTAACTAATGCCTTAAATATTTCAACTTAAGATATTCCAACTTAAAAAATTTCATTTCTTAAGAATTTCAAATTTCAACTTAAGTATTTCAAATATTTCACAACATTCATTTTGTAAGACGCAAATGCAATTTCTTCAGGGAATTCTTGGGAGACCGATCGCAGCAGCCTCTGGAGGCTCGTTCGGTCATCCACGCGTTCCTCCGGAGATACCACTGTATCGCGTCAGTGCGGCGTTCTATCCTCCTTAGGATCGCAGCGCCAGACTCGCTGCCCGCACCGCGGTCGCATGGTGGGATGCTGGGCACCCCCACTGTTGTATGTTCCTGCATGTTGTTATACCCACAGTGTCTGTCCATACAAAGGACGGCGACCCAAAATAGGGCCACCTCGGACGACTTCAGATGGGTCATCATCATCATTACGTCGTCTTATAATGTTGCCATCATAATTCTACCTGTCCGATATAGGCATTTAATTGCTTGAATTCGTGCTTCTGGTGAATTCAGATAGTGTATATGATAAAGAGTTTTTTTTTTTTGAAAGAATAAATTTAGTATTGAGCTGGTGTACCTATAGCTGTCTTGTGTCAAACGCTTGAAGGTCTCTGGGTGGGTCTTCGGAGTTATATCTAAATGGTTTCTTGTTTGTTACACGTGTATAACCCATTTCTGAGACTTTATTGAGGGGTCTAATATGGTTGGGATCGCACCATGCACACTTGGCGTATCTGAAAATACAATGACGGAGTGCGTAGTATACCATTTTTGAAAGACTGAGATTCATGAAGCTGTGTGGAGTTTCGAATGTATTTTATTTCTAATATTAAGTTCATTTCTACTTTATTAAATTTTACTTCTAACATGTATGTTTATTTCTGATAGTATTTCTAATGTATTAACTTATAAAAAAAAATGTAGATAGCTACAGGTAGTTGTTTCAGAGCAGACCTTGTCTAGTGAAGCAACTACCTTCTTTTATATGTATTAAAATACACGAAATAAATAAATAAAATTAAATATACGTACACACACAAAACATTACATATAGGATAATAAATATGTAGCAATCCACCACCTACGTACCTTGGATTGAATAACTGGATAAATGTCAATAAATATAATGTATCTATATTTATTAAAAAATCAACTCTAAAAAAATAATTACAACCGAGAATCGAACCTGAAACATTTCCTTACCGGAGAATACCAATACCAATTTCTTCATAAACGAAACATTTTAGCCCCATGTTATAGTGTATTGGGTTAATGATACGAACACATCAATTGAGGGGTATAAAAGCAAAGGCAGCAATATCCCATTTTGGCGTTTCTGAGAACATCGTGTTTCTGAGATCTAAGAGGTTTCTGGATAAAAAATCCGTCTCTACTTAAGGAAATTTCTTCGGAATCTATGAAATCTACATCTTACTGGCGATAAGCTTTAAAAAACAATTTCCACCTCAGTTTCCTTTTTATATATGTATATAAATAAATATGTAATTTTTAATAATGGATTTTGCTATGTTTGCTACCAACGAATGGACATTTATGCTTTCCTACTTAATGGAATATTTCTGTTTTTTTCTAGGTGTTATTTCAGCCAAAAATCGACATGAACTCTCACTTTTGTATGTAGCTTCCATTTTGTCATGTAAAACGTCCCTGGTCTCGATTGGTGGAAGTGGATATTGCTGCCTTTGCTTTATACACTACGAGGATATTGTGAATGCATTCGAAACTTTTTTTTGGAAACTGGTGCCTGCTTTTATAACCAGCAATTAGGGGAGTGGCGTACAAAATGACATACTAGTTATAAAATATCAAATCTTTATTTAATATTAATATTGAACATTTTAATTAACAATGTATTCTTTGATTCATTACCTAATTAGAATTATAAAGATCAATCAACTAAATACAGTTACAAATACAGTTCACACGTAAAACGTTTTGTCTTTTTCGGAACATCTGCAGATGATGCATGGGTCCATTTCTTACAGGTCAAACACATTAGCCAGACCTCTTTTGGCTTGGACCTGGAGTTAAGATCATTGCAATAAATACAAGGACAATCTTTATCATCATCCCCGACTTAAGTATGAGTTTGTAAGGAAGAGAAATCATTTTCACAGTCGGAACTAAAATACCAATATTTTGAGATCTTTCGCGTGTTTTTCTTTGAAACAGGTGGAGGAGCAGATTTTGCTTTTGCTTCTTCTATATTTGGCGTTGAGTTTAATAATAATACTCTAGGTTTCTTGCGTGGTTTTTTTTTCCTTGTCCTGCCACATACATTCCTTTCGGCACTGCAGATAACACGCTAACTGGAACATTAATATTAATGTCTCGGAGTACATTGGATGTTGTGGGTGTCGTAAGAATTTCAGTAGCTGTATCTGTAGATTGGGCTGGCAAAAGTGGACGTGCATTGTCAGCGCTTTATGTGCTTGCAATTACAAGCGATACCGAATTTGTTGCTTTCACCTGAGCTAGACTTGCTGTGGGTATGCATAGTTCTTCTGCTGCCGTTGAAATTTCTTCAGTCTCTAAATAAAAAAATGTTGGGTCAAATGACATAGTATGCCATTTTACCCGAACAAGATGTATGGCATTTTGTCAGCCTAATAGCTTTCAAATTTAGAAAACAATAACTGAAAGTTTACGTAGAATTTTGAGTTATCAAAAGTTTATTGAAGTAATTTAATCTATTTGAAATCAAAATACGACAATCTCAAACAAATGAACTTAAAAAATACTTACTTTTACGAGATAGGAAATCTATCTGCTTGAAACTCGTCGCTACAAAAATCAAACAAACGCATGTCCGCATCAAACGGCCCAATGGACGCGACTGGCGCCACCACAGGTTACGACCTGTTAATAAGCTGTTGTTTAGAGGAATGCATGACAAAGTTTACTTAGCGGTTTCGGAGAAGAGTGGGTGTGCCATTAGACCCGCCTATGTCATTATGTACGCCTCTCCCCTTTTAGTATTATTTTTATTAAAAAGGCTATCAAATGTTTAGGCAACGAAAGAAAAAAGTTTTAATAAAAGTAGTTACGGACGTTACAGAAAGTTACAGACAAACAGACAACGAAATTATTATTATTGGGATTTAATTATGTATTTTTTTTCATTTTAGTATCATTAACATTCTTTCAAAATATATTTTTCCAACTGATACATCTAATTTGCTTAAGATAACGTAAAAGAATTTTCTATAATAATTGTATCTCCACAATAAAATGTGTTTCCAAAGCAAATTATTTTATTTTCTCACAATGGAAATATATCAGCAAAAACGAAATGTGCGAAACCCATTTTTTTATTGTATAGACGGAACCTACTCATTCTTATACACGTAAAGTTTCAATGAGAAATGACAAGCAAGTGTTAAACGTTCTATTATTTTTGGGGTAATTGTCTTTACTTTAACATTAGAACAAATTGACTGAAAAAATTAGTTTATGTAATATTTTATATAATATTTATCACGTCAAAGTTGATGAAGGGTATACATAATGATTGTTGGAATATACATATTGTATAATATGGTCAATACATGATTGTTAAAATACCACAAACCCACGAGAATAGGCAATAATATTTATTACTTAATAACTAATAAGTTATTTTTATATCAGATAGATGTCAATTACATATGCATTTATTATAAAAAATATGTTTATGTAGGTAGGTGTATGTGGGGTATAAATGCAAAGACAAATATCCGAAAAATTAAAAAAATGTTTTAATTGCAATTACCTGATTCAAAATGTACTGAATTCTAGATTTTATGTATCTATTCCTTCCAAAATCATTTTTCTCATAAATGTATAGGCTAATCCTTTAAAATATCGAATTCAGTACATTATAAATTAGCAATCTTCGATGACTGCATTCAATATTTTTGGATATTATATATTTGAAAATAAATTATAAAAGATTACAGTATTTTTTGATATACTTCTTCTTCAATATATTCGATAATAATATATATATTATTTATTAATCATTATAAAAATACATGTAAATAATAAAATCGTAAATATTAATGTACCTTCTGGCATTTTCAATATTTTATCAAGTCATAAATTATCAGTGTTAATTTCACCACAGAAGAGACTCGTATTTAAAGGCTTATGCATATATTTATAGCTTAATGTTATCTACCATTCTAGATAACATGCATGTTTTGCAAGAAGTTACATAAAGGATTTCTAGGCTGGTTCACCTGGAATATTTTTTTATTATATATTAATACGGCTTATTTATACCGGAAAATGCTGGTATTTTCGCAATTTCTTGATTATTCTAGCGTTTAGGAGAAGGTTTTCGTTGCTCCTCGGTTAAACTAGGCATTTATAGACGTTTATATATTTTTCCCAAATGTTGTTGATCAACCTAGGTTGTTATAGGCCGTTCTCGATATTTCGGTAGTGTTATAACACGCTACAAGGAAGTCGGACAGTGCGTAAATTATTTTTAGCATCGCGTTACAATATTGTTATATAGACATATACAGAGAACTATGCAACAATATCCTCCACTAACGTTACCGAGATGCTACGCGATGCTAGATGGTTTTGATTTCCCAGCCTTATTAACGCGCAATCAAAATATATAGTGAAAGTTAGTGAACGACCGAAGGTTCGGTTTCGGCAAGTTTCGGCAAAAAATGTAGTTTCGGCATCAGTTTCGGTTTCGGCAGAAAATCTGCCAAACCTTCGGCAGCACCGAAACTCTACGTTCGTGAATTATCGCGCGTCGTTCGGCTGACTTCGGGTGAGTTCGTGGCTCGTGTCACCCGCCATCATTAGCTGAGTTCGCTAGTTGCTAGTTATTAATTAGGTAATCATACATTACTAACTGCAATTAAAAGATCTCTATAAACGAATAAATGTTAAATTTAGTTTTAAGAATGTTGTGATTGTAAACGCAATTAAAATAAAAATACTCAATTAATGGGGTCCTTCCTTTATAATGTAAGTGTTGATTATTGACAAATTTTTGTTCCAAGAAGTAGTTAACATGTTTTGTTTATTTTTATTAATTTTGTTTGTTTTACAGTGGTATTAAGTGTCTGTAGAAGTGTAAAAAATAAGCCAAATTTCAGTAAACAATAGATTTTTAACATGTGTAAAAAAGTTTCGGTTTCGGCCGAAACTGAGACAAATCCCGAAGGTTTGATTTCGGTTCCGGTAGAAAGTTCTGTTTCGGTCGGACACTAGTGGAAGTACGTCATTTTTAATGAGTGATGGCTAGCACCTTCTTAAAAGCAGTTTAACATAATGTGTGTATGTATAAAAAGCGGAAATGGTAAGAAAATGTTCACCTTCTTCAAGATATCTGTAATTGATAAGAAAAGATAAGATATCCATTTGCGTATACGAGTAGATATATAAGGAATAGAGCCTAAAAGATAAATGTTTATTTAGTTCTATTCACCGATTGACGTACAGTAAATAAATTCAATAAAAATAGGATATAATGTCTGCAAGAAAAGAGCTTAAAATTAAAGGCAGAGTTACACTATGTCTAGTTTTTATAGGAATGCAAGTTACCAATGCTTTGGATGAGTGTTACAAGGAGGATTTCGGATCTGGTTCACTGGGAATAGTGGCAATGGCCTGCGACAAAGGTTCTCCGTTCGACGTAAAAAAGTACGAAGACTACGCTGACAAGCTTCCGAAGCCAGATGGTGCAAATGATTACTTTATTACTCCCGGCGCAGCTGAAGTCAGTTGCATTGAAAGTGGACAATCTTTTGACGTCCTTCCAGGAAGTGAACTGCAATTGTCGTTCTTCACCAGCAATCCTGGTGCTCCAATAATCGGCTATTGGGTACTAACTGACGTCATCAACGGAGGTCAGTTGGGCTTTTCGCCGATATTCATCGACAACAGCAAAATCTGGAAAACTTCAAATATTAAATTGACCAAAAAAACTACCGTAAAGGTAATTTCTTATTTATATAACTTTTTTCCATTTTTGTCAAATACACGGTTAAATCCATCAAGTTATTTTTCCAAATGACAGCGGAAATGTATAAATTTGCACGATTTTCGCACGGCTCACACACACATATATATATATATATATATATATATATGTTTTTTTTATTGAAAGTTTATTGGACAACATTAACACTTTGTAAATACCAGGGATGTTATGGAGCTCCGTAACCGTAACCGAAACTATCGGATATCCGAAATTAAAAAATATCCATAACCGTAACCGAAACCGATATAAAAGTTTCGGATAGTTTCGGATAAAGGCGGAGTCTAAATCTAAATGACAGGTTAAGACAGATTTTTGTTTGTTTTTCCCGGCCGAGCCGTCACTTTCAGTTGTCACACAAGCCGCGCGTGTCTCTTGCAATAATATAATATGCAATAATTATGCAATAATTAATAAGTATAATTTACCTTGGATCAATTTTGACTATTAAAACAAAAATTAAGGTTAAAATTTATTAATAAACATTTTGTAATGGTTTAATTACTTACAAAATTCATTAAGAACTGTTTTTGTTATTATATACTTAGATTACAGTAAAAGTATACCAAGGTTTTATTACAATTTTAGATTTTACTCTTATCTTTAATACTCAAGCAATGCTTATGAAGACTGATTTGTTGTAAATTACTATATTATTGCAAATTGTAATAATTCCTATAATCATATTGAATAATATTAATAGAAGTTACTAATATTATTATTTTTTTATTATAATTTTGTTTTTGTATTTTTAAGTGCATACCTTCATAGGTACATAGCACTTAAAGTGGCTGTAATAATAGTTATTTATTTGACTGATTGTAAAAACAAATGATAACATAGGCTAGAAATAAAAGTAAAATCTTGCTATTTGTATTTTACTTTTATAATTTTAAAATTCTAATATCCGTAACCGAAATTATCCGAAACTAGCGGATAATCCGAAATAATTTCATATCCGTAACCGTATTCGAAACCGGTATAATATTATTCCTATATCCGTATCCGTATCCAGATCCGAAATTTCATATCCATAACATCCCTGGTAAGTACTATCAGTGGCGTGATCGGTGCAGAATCATGGGCCAAATATCAAAACCCACCCGCAATTTTTCTTCTAGAAATGTCAAGACGTCATCAGGCATCTACGTCAGAGAAATGAAATTTTCGATATAATATATAATATTTAAATTTTATTTTAGGTAAAACTGGAATGTGAAAATTTACAAGAAAAAAACGCTTTACTGGCCATTGATTATTTAAGAATAAAGAGCCCAGATGTAGATGACTGCATCATAAACCTAACAACTACTACTGACGATTATACAGTAACTCTGACGACTACGGATGATTACACATCGACTGTGACAACTACTACTGACGATTATACAGATACCACATCAACGCCTTCGATTGCTACACCAGAACCGCCTCCAAATGTTATAACATGCAATTGCAACTGTAACTGCAATTTTCAGTGCGACCGCAATCCTTTTCCTTAAGACCGCTAAATATATTAATTATTCTTCCAATTGTCCAGTTATCGAATATAGGCGATCATTATATTACTGGCAGCAACTTCTCATAACAAAGTGTTGGACCATAGATTTCCCGATCCGTTACCTCAGATTCTTCATCTAGGATGTCCAACGTCTTCCAGAACTTCTTCTACCCGCAATTTTACCTGCAGGAAATGGTACTGTCTGTATGTCTCGCGATTCTTTTTTGTATTTTTCTTTTTGCTCCGGATCGTCATATTGTCATTTGTAGACCTATTTTCATATATAAGAAAGACGATCAAATTAGTATGTGAAGGTCGTGCGTACGAGGCACGTTGTTTCGTTGTGTTGGTGTTTATACCCGTAAACACCAACACAACGAAACAATGTGTGTCGTACGCAAGGCGTATACATACTAATTCGATTGTCTTTCTTATATGAAAAGAGGTCTACCTAATACTATCAATCCAATTGTTTTGAGAATCCGTCTGTATATACATACCTCAAATGATTTTAGTCGCTTTAGCATAAATAAATATTTGTGTAAGGTAACAAATCTAGTCTTTAATACTTTACAGGTAGATTTCTGTAAACACCAATGTCCTTATATTAAAAGTAATGGAAATAATAGTAAGTTACCTTTTTTTATTCAATATTTCTAGCTAATGTTCTGAAAGGTTGGATCATCATGAAAGTAACTTATATCGAACATTGGAAATTCATTCGCTTTCATTGTACGCCTTGCTTATATGCCTTGTGATACTAACCTATATGTTTATTTTTGTTTTTATAAGAGAAGTGCTAACGGATACTATGTTTAAAGGCATTGCATCAACTGTAATATTATTTTGAAAACTGGTATTACTTATAAGAGCAAGAGCACCTTTATTATTTTCAAATATATTATTTAATTTTGATAAAAAGATTCTTAGGGTGTTGTACTAGTACATACACACAGTATATCTATCGTAAAAAATAAACAATGTAAAAGCTATCGGTCTTTCTTTCGTGTTTTACTATTTAATTTTTAATATTACTTTTTATTAATTTTATATCTTACAGGATGTTTAACACCAAGTCCACAATTCTTTATACATTTTAAGGATGTGAATCAAAAATTTGTGTAAATCCAAAATAAGCTACTTTTTTACGTATTTTTTGCATTTAAAAAAAAATATTTTTAACATTTCTTCTGCAAAACGTTGGATAATTTTTAATGTTCATAACTATTATCGCATATTATAAACCAATTATTTTTAATATAAGTCAAATAAAATAATTATGAAAATCATAATTCAGACATTTTTTGGTTCAAATTCCTTGTGACGTTTTTATTATAAACATGTCTCAACACTATTTTTTCTAGCTAGACAGGCATTGGAATTTAATGGGTAGGTATTATATTTATAAATTTTTAATGGTTATAAAAATTATTTTAACAAAATAAAACTATTTGGAAGACCGAAATTGGATTGATTTAACTATGTATCTTCATTGTATATCAAAAACGGCTAGGTCTCTTTTAATATGCACCCGAAATTAATAAATTTTTGGAGAATTTTTTAAATTTATTTCTTAGTATAAACATCCCCATAATAGTTAATATGACATCATGACAATATGACACATACATGTTATATTCAATAATCAATTATTTATATTACTATCCATAATAACTTACACATTTACATTTACCTATCATATAATATGGTAGGTACAATCTATAATATAATATATAAAATATATTATACTCTACAATCCTTTACTAGTTACAATAATTATAATATATAAAACATAAAACAAATGCTATATAATATATAGCATTTGTTTTTGAAATCATTCATCTTAGATATTTATATTCTTTATGTTTTCCGGCATCTCATCATACATTTTAACACCTCTGTAGACAATTCAATCTATACACTTTATTCTTACATGGTAAATTTATTATTTTCCTATTTCTAATATTTTTTTTTACATTACAATTACAATAATTTTTTACAAAAAATATTTTGGCATTTTATTACTGTTATTTCAAAAGGCAACAGTATTATGTTTCATGATACATGAGCCTGAGTTAGCTTATTTAGCGGAATGGCTAAATAACGAAGATTGCATTTTTAATCATAAAATGTTGTTAAATTATTTATTAAGCCAAAGCCGAAAATTATTATAGCGATAGTGAGTATTTCAACGTTCCTGAGCTGAAAGATATATTGGTGGAGGTACATAAAAAAAAAAAAAATTATACGTTGATTTTATTCAATATTTACTTTATTGTTTTGTTAAATGATGAGCAGTTGTATCAAGGAACTTAAAATAAAAGCATTTTTCTGATCGCTATTTGCTAAATTGTGTTTTATTTTAAAGATTATTCCCTGCACTGTGATATAGATGAACGACGTTTTCCCATCTATAGCTCTATTTCATATTATTAGGGGAAGAAATTTACGGACCATAGTTGTGTGCATTAAAAACTCAACTTTAGTCCAAAGTTTTCCAAAAAAAAAATTGTATAAACTTTAAATATAATAGGAAATGTGTTTACCTATTATTATTATTATTATTATTATTATTGATAATGGGCAGGCAGCTTAAGCTGATAGGCCCATATCACTGTCTCTCATTTGAATATCCAGCCTATTCTTAAATTTGTTGACACTGGCTGCAGACAACGCCTTGGGTTACACGAGAACCGAGACTTGTTCAACTTCAGGTGATGTCCTCGAAGGCCCACATTAGTGTTAAATGCAAACATATCTGGCATATTAGGAATATTGTAGTAGCCCGATAGAATCTTGAATGTCTCGATGAGGTCACCTCTTTCTCGTCGCTCCTGAAGAGTGGGCAGTTTCAATACTCTCAGCCTTTCCGCATATTCCAGGTTTTTAAGACCCAAGGGCAATTTTGTGGCTCGTCTCTGAACGTTTTCCAGTAAAACTATATCTTTAACAAAATATGGATTCCAAATCTGAGAGGCATATTCGAGGAGAGGCCTCACATACGTCTTATAAATAGTTGTGAATAGTGGTACTGTCAGATGTTGGAATGATCTTCTCACTAAATACAAAATAGAGTTAGCCTTCTTAACCACACTCGCTATGTGCTCGCTAATATGTATTACTATCTGACCTTTCTTCATAAAAAATTCACAAAAAAAATCTATACAAGCTTTATTTTAGAAGCTATAAAGAAAATACTAAGAATTGGATGATTTTGGACCATAGTTGTATGAAATTATGGTATGTACCTATTTAATCCAATAAAAATAAAGTAGAAAGAGAAAAGTGGGGAAGCTCACATTTGAATATTTCCCGATAACTTAATCCTAACAAAATATTTACTGATGACAACATAACCCTGTTTTGAAATTGTGCATAAGACCTTATTATATCATAATCTTAATCCAAGATTAAAAAAATGCATACCTATAAAAAGTTTGTAGTGACACCTATGCGCCAAACTTGAAACTTGATTCTACAATAGAATACAGATTATAAGGGTAACTGTGATGCCGTATTCACAAAATATAAATAAACCTGAAAATAAGTGTGAACTCATCACAACAGATGTCGGAAGTTCATAAATATTATTCATAAATAATGTTATGTCCCGGCTAGCATTTTTAATATATTTAACCTATCATAATAGATTAATAATTTGATTAAATCCCTATCGTCTGTAACACATGAATTTGTTTTTAATTAATCCTATAACCATTCTTGCGAAACACATAATGTTTATATCAATTTAGATAATAAAGTCAGAACAGACATTGTCTAGTGAAGCAACTAGGTATTTTATTTATAGGTATGTATAAAATTACACTAAATAATTAATGAATTAAATAAAATGTCTAGAGTGGACATAGTAGGAGGATGTTCTTTGGTAAGACTTTTGTCTAGAGAAGTTCTTCCTAGAAAGTAAATGCTGTATATTCCTGGAGTAGGTACTCCTGTAAAACTATTAAATTTAAAATGGTTTTTTAAATGGATGCTCCAAAAAAGCCTCCATAAATTTCTTAAACCTCTTAAAGGATAAAATTAAGAATATTTAAATATGACCTCAAAATCATTTCATAATATTCATTGACTAAATTAATAATTCATTTTAAAAATATGATATGAAGGTATTGGAGACGACGATTTAAAAAAAAATGATTAGGTATGTGAAAAAAATGTTAAAGAATTCAAAATTTAAATAAGTAAATGCGAAAAAATATTTAAAAAAAAGATATTTAAATAGAAAATAAAGTGAAAAAATACTTAATTTTTATTAGATATTTTGACGTAGGTACCTACAATCTGATAAAATAAAATCATGTGACGAAAGTAATAATAATAATACAATTATTGTGACAAACATCTAGCAAAATCATGCATCATTTTAAAATAATTATAAACATACATAAAGATCATAACAAATTACTGTACAATACAACACAAACAAATAAGTACAAAAATAATCATAGATCAAAAATTTTTAACAAAATTGCAATGGCTCAACGCTTCACAAAATATGATAAATTTGATAACAAATAATTTGATAAAATTAAATAAATTTCACAATTTATTCCATTTGATTATTTTTGATTGATTGACATTGCAAGCTAAACTTAGCAATAAATTACTTCTTAAAATTATTCTTAGTTTAATAGATAAAAAAAAGAAAAGGCTTTGCAGGTAGTGAGAAATCGAGAGAATAAAAAAAAAATGGCAGATGTATTATAAAACACCATAGAAAAATATTTTGGCAGCCACCAAGACGAAGTTTCCCTTACTAGAAACCTAATTTACCTTAACCAATATAAATCTTTCTATTAATTCCGAATAAATATTCAGATTAATAAGAGTTCTCTTATTACAGTAGTGCAGCTGTTAGAAATATTAACACAAGAAAAGGTTATTATATTTAGTAAATAGAATTGCAAACAGGTTTTTACCTAGTGTGGCAGTTAATAGTATCTTGTATTAACTAAAAAAAAACCTTTGTTCCGGATGGGAACACCTTTTTTATGCGGCTCAGTAGTCTTCGCTGGTGGGGCAGAGATCGCCACCAGAATTTGCTGTGAAGCTCGTAGTCCGTGGATATGCCAGAAGTCAAACGCCGAAGTAGTGCTTTTATCGTATTAAAGTCGAAGAAAAAATCCGAAGCGAAGTCCAAGTCAGAAAGCAGTGGTCACAAAAAATCCAAGAAAGCAGAGTCCAAAGTAGGTGAGCAGGGGTCAGAAAGAAAAGGCAGCAAGAAGATTGTCCAAATAGCGATTCTCGTACCAACGCGAGTGGCGTATCTGTGGTACTCGCTCAAAAAATGCATTTTATTTATACCAAATTCAAAATTTCACAAGATTGCGTCATAGCATGTTACAGAAACCAATGAGATTGCGTAATTCTGGGAAGGCGCCGCAGCGCTCCCAGCGGCCGAGCGGTGAACTACGTCATTCGCGGTTGCACAATTTCACCGCGCGGCAGATTTCATATGACAGATACAAATTAATTCATAAAAAATGCATTTTAGCTCCCAAGAGACTAATACTGTGTTATTTTGTAATAACAGACCTAGCAGATGATAATAACACAGTTATTTGGACGGGCTGGGTCATACAAGGCCCAAAAAACTAAAATTAAATTCGCCACAAACGGCTCAAATTTTCAAAAATTCATAAAAAATCAAAAACAGCATTTTTACAAGTTTTGCTATGACAAATGTAATTTGCGCATGCAAGCGCTCATTTTAACAGTAATTCCAAATATTTCAGGTAAATATTTACTGAGTTATAGGCATTCAAAAAAGCGCCAAAAACCAATTTTTTATTTCACTCTCAGGCGCGCCTATATCATTCCATATGTATAAAAATACATTTTCCAGACAGGCATTCAGTAAAGGAATGCAATGACACTACATAAGTAGGAATTCGTCCACGGTAAGCCGCTCTGATTGTCGATTAAAAATTCAACTTTTTAATATTCTCCACGGCGAGCCGTGTGCGCGAGCTTACCGCGACGTGGGCCCGAAAACAGGCGTCTACCGTTTCCAAATCGAGAAAAATACAAAAATTTTCTCACGGTCTTCCAGTACTCATTTATTTCATGATGACCATCTCCACGATGGCGCCCGGTGCAGGCCTTCGGGCCCCCGTGGAGGGTATCCCATATACGCATCTCAGACGGGGGCTCGGAATTTGAGTACTAGGCGTTAGAAGTTATAGCCGGTCAGGTAAGTTTGTAAAATCTCTGAATATTCAAAAAACATTTATTGCCCGTCGGCGGATTCAACGGCGGAAAGAAAGAGACGAGACCCTCTGCAGCGAGACTCGTCTCCCGTGTTGGCGAATATTGCGTGCCACACTCATGCCCATTTAGTGTTGGCGAACATCGCGGGTACCGCGTGCCACACACATACTTTACTTTGGGGCGTTACATCGCGGAAGAATCCCTTCGGCTCAAACTTCTAACCTTTGTCCACGCACCAACAGGTGCCAAATAAAAAATTATTTATTTACATTTTATTCATAAAAATTCATAAAATTCCAATACATTTTTCTCATCAGAGATTCAACATAATGCACATGACAATACAAAAAAGGGCGCCAAGCGCTGCTTCTTACAAGGCATCAACATATTTTTAAAATATTTTCATAACATATACAAATTCCACTCATATTTGTATCGACACTTGTAGCTGGAAATAACATCGGCGGCCAAACAGGCCGCATTTTTCATATTCATTTAACAAAGGGCCAATCTCAGGGCTAGTGTCCGGACGATGTTGTTCTACAGCTAGTTGGAAGCAGTATGCGCGCGCGGCCCCCCTCCAGTCGCGGCAACAGCCGCTGGGCACTGACTTGCGCGCGCTCCGAGCGGCAACCCATTTTTCAGTAGCGGCATACACGCCTCGTCTCCAATGCAATTTTCTGTATGTAGCGGCTGATTTATTTTGGACACGCGCCGCTCATAGTGGTCATGTTATGTTCTCATTTTTTACATGGCTCAACCCTGTCCGTTCCAACCTTTTTAAGGAGTCTAAAGAGACAGATAAATTTTTTCATGAGTCGTGGCTGCGAGAAGACAAATGAAAACATGGGAAATTAATTAGCAATTTATTAATTAATGATTAATTACTTATTCAATGTACACAGCCACTTAACACGAATTACACTTTTCGCTATTTTTCTCTATTTTAATCTCAACTATTTCGCAATACATTACTCCTACAATAACTTTTTATTATCATTGGGTATTATTTATTTAACACTCACAGAATATTCAATTCTCGCACATAGAATTTATCGCATTTATTTATTTCGCCACAAAGGTACTCCACCCGATTATTTATCACACCCTCGCGGCAAGCGGCCTTTTCGCACCGAACAAACTATCAAAACACGATGACTGTCCCTGCGCCGCGGCGTAGTTCCGTATTTATACCTAAATGCTGTTTTTTTCGAACTTTCTGGATTATTCTAGTGTTTAGGAGATGGTTCTCGTCGATTTTCAGCTGCCTGTTATTAGTTGTTTCGCGAAGGTTTAAAATTAATTACGTGCGAATTCTCGTATGCCTGGGTACTCGTAAACAGAATTAATGAGGCTGGTGTGAGACTGGGTCTTAACATGAACGTGAGTAAAACAAACTTCATGGTGTTTAGTAGGCAAGATCACATGGGAGCACGCCTCACATTGAATGGGGCTGGTATAGAGAGAGTGACAAAGTTAAAAACCTTGGAAGTATCCTAGCGGAAGACCTCGACCCAGAAACCGAAGTCAAATGCAGAATTGAAGCATCGCGAGCTGCTTTTAACAAAATGAGACAGATATTCTGCGATGACAATCTTAACCTGAAACTTCGACAACGACTGGTCAAATGTTATATATGGTCAGTCCTGCTGTACGGAGTGGAATCGTGAACCCTCAAAGTGAGTAGCATGAACCGGCTGGAGGCGTTCGAAATGTGGATACATCGGAGAATGCTCCGGATACCCTGGACGGATATGGTCAGCAACACAAGAGTTCTTCAAAGAGCTAGAGTGAATAGAGAGTTACTGACAAATATCAAAATCCGAAAGGTATCGTATTTGGGTCATGTGCTCAGAGGAGAAAAATATGAATTGCTCCACCTGATTCTTATGGGCAAGATAGAGGGTCGTAGAGGTGTTGGAAGGAGACAAATTTCCTGGCTCCGCAATATACGCGACTGGACGGGCATGAGAAGTGTTGGAGAGTGTTTCGTGCTGCCCAGGACAGGGACGCTTTCTCTCGGGTGATAGTCAACGTTGGGGGAACCTGACATGACACCAAAAGAAGAAGAAGATGTAAATGGGTATCAAATTGAAATGGCTAAAGTAAAATAAACATGCATTTTGCTGTATGAACCAATAGACCTTTTCTATCAAGGGAGAATATTGCGAAGAGGACACGAGCACTTGAATGCAATATACAATTAACAACTAAGAGACCTTAAAATTACAAAACAACAACTGTAGGTACTGAACAACAACAAACCGATATATAACATATACCAATCCAACAATGGATAGATTTGATGCCAAGCAAAAGAACAAGAATACGTTTATCTATAATGCATTTGAAATATTAGGTCCTTACATATGAAATTGACGTTTAGTATGGGAGGAACATAAAGTCGATTTTTTTTTATTATAATACATTTATTTAATCAAAGTATGTACCATTGCTATCTATGCACTTTTGCCATCTCATAGGTAGTTCATCGATCCCTTTACTAAAAAAACCATTCGGAAGGGAATCAATAAAATCTTTGAAGGCGGTTTGGACTGCCCCATCGGAGTTGAATTTTTTCCTTTGCAAGAAGTTATCCAAATTTCGAAAAAAATGGTAATCTGTTGGGGCAAGGTCCGGAGAGTACGGTGGATGTCTTAGACATTCCGATTGAAGCTCCTCGAATTTGGTAGCCGTCTGTTGTGCAGTGTGTGGTCTAGCGTTATCATGAAGCAGCAGTGGCCTAGAGCGATTACCAGCCTCGGTTGTTTAGCAGCTAGCTTTTCCATCATGGTTTGCAGTTGCTGACAATAGACATCTGCCGTAATCGTCTGGCCAGATTTAAGAAAGCTGTAGTGAACGACACCAGCACTAGTCCACCAAACGCTCACAAGTAACTCGCGTTTGTTGATTTGCTTCACTCAATTCGTGAGGTACCCACCTTTCAAGCTTTTTCACCTTACCAATTTGCTTCAAGTGGATTAAAACAGTTTTATCACTAACACCGCAGCCTGTAGCTAACTCGGATGTGGTTTGCGATGGATTCCGCTTCCACAATAGCCTTCAATTCTTCATTATCAACTTTGGTCTCCGGCCGTCCACTGGGCTTGTTCTGCAGGCCGAAATTTCCAGAACGAAAACGTTGGAACCAAAAACGCACTGTGTTTTCTTTTGCGGCACCGTCGCCATACACATCATTAATCCTTCGAGCCGTTTCTGCAGCACTGGTGCCACGGTGGAACTCGTACTCGTAAATAACGCGATATTTCAAGTTTTTCATTTTGTAAACTGAGTCTCGCAAAGAAAAAAACAATTGAGGAAAAAACAAATGAATTATAATTTTCAAAACACAAATACATGAGTAAATAGCTGTATAAATTTGGATTTGGAATTCCTAACCAAAGAGAAGATATTTGAGATCAAATTTGCCAGTACGGCAAAACGCCAATTTCATATGTAAGGAC